>JANQBM010000004.1:33667359-33690553 GCA_025594535.1 Erythroxylum domingense
ATATTTTAAAATAATAAAAATTTTAATTAAAGTTTTATTATTTTATTAATAATTATACACAATTTATTAATTATCTAAAAATATTATTATTAATTATTTAATAAATTTTATTCTTTTATATTTGATTTATATTTAAAATTAGTTATTTATATTTTTATTTATATCGAAATATATACAAACAATTAAATAATATTTTTCTATTTTCCTTAATCAAAATTTTATTAAATTTTTTTATTTTATTATTAATTATATACATTTTTTATTAATAATATAAAAATATTGTTATTAGGATAATGAGAAATACTATAAAAATATTATTAATTATATAGAAGCGAGTTATGGTTAGAAGAAATAATTGGTATTAAAAAAAATTATTGAGGGTATATGAAGTAGTATGTATTTATTAGTTTACGTTCTATCATAAACCTCCCGAATCGGAAGTTTCTTATTTTCACCATTAGGTAAATTGTTATTAAAATTTTAAAATAAATTAAATTCGATATAATAATGCACTTTAAATAAAAAAAATCTTTAAATATTTGATTTGTTTTTCTTATTTATGAAAGAAAATTATTTTATGAAATTAATTATATAGCTATTATTAAATAATTAAATTTTTTTTGAAGAGTAAATATTATTTTTATTATTATCACATAAAATTATTTTATGAAAATAATATTTTATTATTTATGATATCGAATAAATTAATTACAATTTTTTTTACTTATCATATTACCTTAATTAACTTCGAGGTTTGGACTTTGGACATGTCCTTTTTGTGGCCCTAACAATTCCTTTATATTAAGTATCAGACTTTTGACCCAGGCCCAGAAACCAGGAACCTTAGTGGACCCATTGCCGAACCTTAGCTTCTTCGCGGTTTGGGACAAAGGATCGCCTTCCTCGTTAACAACCCTCCGTTCTCAGCTTGACCGTCCGTTAGGTTCTGTTTCTCATCGTAACCAAAACCTTAAACCCGACAAGTCCTGTGCAATGGCTTCACTTAACTTCAATTTCTTCGAAAACTGGTTCAAGAAACCTCCGAACCCACTCCCACCCATCAACCTCCTCTCTTTTACCGGCTCTTTCTCGCACCAAACTTCTCTGAACTTTGCTTCAATTAGCTCCTCCATTAACGGTTCAAATTACACCAAAAAGCCCGAGCCAGAACCGGAAAAACCTGGTCATTATGAACAAATGTTGGAACGGTTCTTCTGGGAACAAGAGAACCTGCCTGATTACCGTCACACGCCTGAAGTTGAAGAGATTCTGAACGAAGACCCTCTCTTCGAAAAGAAAGAGAACCCAACAGAGGAAGAAATCAAAGAGAACAAGAGATGGTGGGATGAGTTTCGAGCGAGCCCTGTGGTTCAGTTCATGGCGAGAGCAGTTGAAATCGCAGATAAGATTAACGAGATTGAGCTTAAAGTAAACTCCATTCCGTACAGATGGGAAGATAGGAAGATATGGCAGGCGGTGCCCCACGTCAACGGACCTGACGGCCGGCCAATGCCGAGAAAGGCGATAAAGACGAGGAAAGAGAGTGACGATAAGTTCTGGGATTTTGCAAGACAGTTCTTTTTTGGACTTTGGGGTTTTAGACAGAGACCGTACCCACCTGGTCGGCCTATTGATGTTGCTCAAGCTATTGGCTACAAACGGCTCGAGAAGCGATACTACGACTGTGAGTTGCTTTCCTGAAGTTTCTGTAACCTATCTCATACTTCTTATCATGGAAAGATTAGATCTCTGGTTAAGGAAAATGTGTTAGTTTCATGGATAAAGCTTGTGAATGTGTGCTAAGTGCTAGCGTTTCATGCTTGGAAACTCTAGAATTAGTTCTTTTGTTGGATGATGAATTGCTTATTGTACTGATCTTAGTGGTATTAGTTACGCACTGATTTTCTTCTTTGTTATGGTTGTAGTCATTATGAGAAGTGGTGGGTTTTACTATAAGGATCGTTTAGGGCGAACTCGAGGGCCGATGGAGCTAATACAGCTTAAAACTGCGTGGGGTGGTGGAATCATTGATAAGGATACTTTCGTATGGATGGAGGACATGGATGAATGGGCACCGATACATATGATTTACGGCATGGAACGTGCAATTGCTACCTGGGAAGGTTTGTCAGCTTCAATTTTCTTTATGATAGATAGTGAACTGGGCATCTAAAAACAACTATTTTGATAGATAGTGAACTGGGCATCTAAAACAACAATCTGCATCTGAAGATTTCCTACAGAAGTGTTATTTCTTGTATTTATTTAAAAGATTGTGACCCTTTTGAGGTTCCTCCTTGAATTTACAGTGGCCAACTAATACGACCTTCCTGTGCCTTAACGGATAAACTTCTTGAGTTTTAAAAGGTTGCTGTTTGCTTGGAAATTAGGAAATAGCATAAGCAGAACTAAGCTAGATCATGTGTGACCCTGCTTGTTAATGAATCGATAGAGCAGGAACAACTATGCCAGCTAATGCAGATTTCAAGCGCCTACAGACCAAAAGTGCTAGCTTGGTTAGAACCTCATTAAAAGTAGAGAACTGAGATTGTCTCGGAAACATATCTGTCTAACCTGTAGCTGAAGCTTGGTTGTTTCATCGATGTCAGAAAAGCGTCACCATATGGTATTAGTGATGTTGTCAAGGAATCACACTAATTGAATACAAACTTCTTTACATTTATATTTGATTAGGGAGATTTTGGATGTTGAAAGAATTTTCTTGCATCACTTAAGAAAATCCAATGAATATGAAGTTTTATATCACTCTTAGCTGAGTGAGTTACACATAGGAATTTGTAAACCATCAACTTTGGGATTGCAGTGAATTGACACAGTTTATTGCCTTGAGCCTCAGTTAGACTTGGCGCTGCAGCGACGGAATTTCTTCATAAACTGCAGAAAGGTATACCTCCTTGGGTTCCTCTCAAGGGGCGTGAGCAGAAAACTTACAAGCAAATGCAACAAGAGGCCATTGAGAGCAAAAGACGTGACTTAGCTGTTTTGGAAGCTAATGATGGTGTTTGGCCAGGAGTTAGAATTCCAAGTTATGCTCTATTTCTGTGGGCAAGTGGCTCTGAATTGACTAATCTCATTGAAGAGGATCACATGCCAAACAAATATATCCCAAAAGATCTCAGGTACTATGACACTTGGTTTTGTTTCTAGATGGCTAAGTGGTCCCCTGTAGGTGAAGCATTTTTATTCCCTCGGAACTTAATGCATGTTCACTGATTATTTTCCTGTATTATGTCTCTGTTTTCTGGTTTTAGGCGAGAATTAGCTAAGATTATACCTGGCTTGAGGCCATGGGAGGTTTTGAGCATTGAGCAAGCAATGGATCAAATCACATATGGTGGACAATGGTATCGTGAACCTCTTGGTTCATACACGACAGGCCCTCCATACATCCAGCATTGGAACAAGGATGTTTTGGTATTGTGTTGCTTCCAACAATATAAATTTTCTATTTAAGTTTCTTGCTTTCTGGTTTTAGGCTATTAAATCCATCAGTAGGCAGATTTTTCATGTTTTATATGTCTGATGCTCAAATAAATCTCCACTTTGATGACTTCTGTTTCTTGAGAAGATTGCTTTACATTTTTATGCTAGTCCTTCAACATATTACATGTCGCTGTTAAAACTTTTTGCAGTATCTAGTAATTCTTTGATTTATTTACTCACTGGAACTTCCGTCTCCAGCACATGTTTCGGATTTTTCACAATCTGAGCACACAAGTGTACAACAAGCTTGAGAAGACGGTTCCTGGTTTCAATGTCATAATGGAGAAAGTCCAGGCTGAAGCCAAGGAAAGGGATGCCAGACGTAGACAGAAAAGAGAGGAAAAAAAGAAAGCTGAGGAGGAGAAGAACTTGTACGATCGAGTCAAAATCGGCCGACGGTATTACTGAGTCGGGACTTGGCTATCTAAAGCAGATTTTACTCAAGTCAGATCTCCAGATATCGAATCAAATCGGCTGACAGTATTACTGAGTCAGGACTTTGACTATCTAAAGCAGATTTCACTCAAATCAGATCTCCATATATGCCTTAAGCCACCTTTGAGTTTTACGGATGGTGTATACTTCTACTGCTCTTTAATCTTTAGTCGGATAGTTCTTGATTCAGAGCTATATACTTGGTTATGGATTATGTTTGAATTGGTTGAGAAGTTCACTTATATTGACAAGATTCGAACTTTTTCTTATTCTGCTATGCCTTATGGAGGTGTCTGTGCGTGTTCAGGTGCCCCAAACTTCCAATTTTTGATTTTTGCTGAGTTGCACTTAGAGCTTGGGCTTACATTATTCACAGATTCAAACTCAGCCAAAAATCTGATCGGGCTTATCTGAAAAGTTCAGATCTGATCAGATTCCAGGCCGATCTAAAATGTGTTAGTCCATCGGGCAAGAAGAGGGATGTAAGTCCATCGAACAAGCAGAGGGATGCAGAACGGGTTTGGATTGAGTTGGTCGAGTACCTTCGAGTATAAAGTTTGGTCAAATTTGAAGAATCTATTTGTGTTAGATTTGAACTCAAATTTAAATTTAATTAAATCGACTTTTTATATTGAATTCAGGCTTTTGTCAAGCCTATCTGTGTTTTCTTGGTTAATCCAAAAGAACCAGTTTAGGTTCGTATTTTGGACTTTGAAACCCATCAGGTATTGGGTGCCTTGAACTTGGGCTGTTCTTCAAAAGTTTCTGTTAACCTCGGATAGACAAAACCTACCGACCTTGTCAGATAGATCAGACAAGAGTTCCGAACTACGTGTAGAGAAAGCATAGCTTGGCAATAAACAATCCTTTGTTCGAGGACGTTCGTCCCTCTCTACTTAATGAAATCGTTCTGCTACGAAGCTTGACGACGAAAGTAAAACAAGCTGAAAGAGCACAGTAGAGTGAGAAAAAAGAAAATGGAAGATGAGGTCAGTGAGCCTGGAAGCTTATCAGTAAATCCTGGAGAAGAAGAACATGATCATCATCTTAAACATGGAGATGAAGATAAGCCAAGTGGATTGATCAAGCATATCATGACTAACTTGGGTTTTACAGGGGAAGTTCCGAAAGCCAAAGACAAGGATGAGAAAGAGAAGCATGAAAAGGAAGGTGGTGGTCTCCTTGACAATCTTTCCAATTTGGTTTCTCCTTTGAGTATGGATGTTTCTGGAGTCAAAACAGAGGAGGTATCAGAAGTTGCAGAGAAAGAACAAAATGAGAGAGGAAAAGAAGAAGAAGGTGGAGGAAGCATTATCGAAAACATTGTTTCCCACTTACCCAAAACTTTCCCAGGTAATCTTCATATCATCATAAACCCACCTGCTATGAAAGTTTCTGCACTCTGTTCTTCAATTTTTCAACTTTTCTATGTACTCTGTTCTTCAAATTTTCACTGCACTCTGTCCTTCAACTTTTCAATTTCCAATTTTGATATTGCAGATGATACTGCTCCAACAACTGATGAGGCATCCATTTTGATTCATTGCGTTGTCCATGATTAAAGGGAGTTGAATCCTTGAGTTTCTGTAATTGATTTTCCTTGGATGTGTTTCATTACGAGGAAAGAAAGCTTTTGTTGTTGCTCTTTGTGTGTGAATTGAATACGTAATTAGACGCGATGTGTCTTTAAATTCTCTAGTTAAAATAAAAAATGGATGATAATGGGCCAGGCTTAAGATAGTCTGGACTGATCTCAACTTGGCCCGATTCAAACTGTTTTCTTTTTTTAAGTAATACATATTGGATCCCGAGACTCGGTCAACTTAAACTTAGCCTTTTAACCTTGGGTCCGGCTAGACTTGAACCTAATTATAAAAGAGTTAAAGTTAATGTATTCAGTATACAAAATCTTTTATTCTGCGAAAGTTTGAAAAGGGTCATCGATGTATGCAGTCTTATCCATGTATTTTTACAAAGAGGATGGTTACGTAATTCGAACCTAAGCCCAATTGTCATTTCTAAAAATAAATGAATCAAATTTAAATTAAATTTAAATAAATATAATTATATAATCTTAATTTATTTTTATTATTAATTAGATTAAAATTTTTGTTGGAGTCAAATTGATATTTAATAAAAAATTATAGTCAAATTGTTAATTTAATTTGCTAAAAAAAAAAGAATGATGTAATCCATATTTAAACTTTCAATTGTGAAGAGTGATTAGGGGTTATAATGGGTCGGGCTGAGTTCAAAAGACTAATGCTGTTGAGACCTAAGCTTGGCTTGAGACTTCATTAGGGTTTGAGGCAACAGCACGAGCCTAAGTTCGACTTGACCGGGAAGAGCTGTTTAAGATTATTTAAACAAAACGATGTCATTTTAGTTATATATATTAGGATTCAAGCTGAGTTGGGTCTGAGCAGCCCGAATTTAAGCTTAATAAAAGTCTAGTTGTCTGTTGATATTGGATCGGGCCTCAATTCAGATGTCATCTTTATTTTTATTAAAAAATAAATTCACTAAATTATTTCATTTTAATATAAAAAGTATTATTTTACTCTTTTTCTTAACAATTTTCAAAGTATAAAATTTTCCATTTTATGAGAATTTATGAAATTTATAATGTGATTCATTTAATATATATTTTTATACTATATTTAAAAGTCGTTAAAGTGTCTTCCTTCCAAACCCTAGTGTTTAAAAACCCGCAGGCTTCCAAGAACCCTTTTTCTTCTCCGCACAGCTCAGTCGTTTAGCAGCAGGAATCGGAGCTCAAGATGGTTAGCTTCTTCTCTTTCGCACTTCTCTAATGTATATCGTAATTTCTCATCTGGGTTTCGCTCTTTGATCGCATGATCTTTTTTTTTTATGCTTTTTTTTTATGGGTTTATGGGGCTTACTGAAGTAGTATGTGTTGTATGATTTGCATTTGTTTGGATTTTGGTTCTGCTTGCTAGATCTGAATTGGGATTTATGTTTGAACTTAGACAGAGGTCTTGGTTGATTCCTTTTGTATTTAATTGTTGATTATAGTTCCATTGTGTATTTTATGTGATCTTTATTTAAAGTCATTTTCTTCTTTGCTTCGCTGATTTTGCTGCTGCTATTGGATGACTGCTACTGGATGTCTAAGTTACTTGGAATTGTCGGCAAAAAGAGTGCTTTTGTTGGTTTATTTTTTTGAATGCTTAAAATTTTGGTTCATTTCAGGCGAGAGGGTTGAAGAAACACTTGAAGAGGCTCAATGCCCCAAAGCACTGGATGCTTGACAAACTTGGCGGTGCATTTGTATGTTAACAATGTTCTTATGCTTGTGGTTTCATTTTTATTTGTTTCATTTTTTAGTACCTCATTGTTCTTGTTATGCTGCGTGCAGGCACCGAAGCCATCATCTGGTCCTCACAAGTCTAGGGAATGCTTGCCTTTGATTCTTATTTTGCGAAACAGGTTGAAGTATGCACTGACATATCGTGAAGTTATTGCTATCCTAATGCAGCGACATGTTCTCGTTGATGGGAAAGTCAGGACAGATAAAACTTACCCAGCTGGTTTCATGGGTATGCTTTTGATCTTGTACCTTGATTCCTTTTATGTTCCATATTTTTCATGATCCTTCAAAGATATTATGATGACGTGTTTTGCGTTCAAGAAGCGATCTTTAGTTTGTAAATTATGCTGCCTTCCTATCTTTTGATAGATGTTGTGTCAATTCCCAAGACAAATGAGAACTTCCGTCTCCTCTATGACACTAAGGGTCGCTTCCGTCTTCACTCGGTCAGAGATGATGAGGCAAAGGTTTGTCTACTGATTCTCTATGTCCTTCAACTGCTTTTTAGTTTGAATTTGGGAGCTTATGGTCATCAACTTTATGCACTTGATGTATGCATATATGTATTTGTATATATATGTGGTTGACTTATAGCTCATTAGGAGGCAGTGATCAATTCATGTTTAATGTCATGCAGTTCAAACTTTGCAAAGTGCGATCTGTTCAATTTGGTCAGAAAGGCATCCCGTATCTCAACACTTATGATGGTCGCACCATACGCTATCCAGATCCACTCATCAAGGCTAACGACACCATCAAGTTGGATTTGGAGACCAACAAGATCACTGATTTCATCAAGTTTGATGTCGGAAATGTTGTCATGGTTACTGGAGGAAGGAACAGGGGGCGAGTTGGAATCATCAAGAACAGAGAGAAGCACAAGGGAACTTTTGAAACCATCCACATTCAAGATTCTCTAGGTCACGAATTCGCCACTCGCTTGGGCAATGTGTTCACTATTGGTAAAGGAACCAAGCCATGGGTGTCTCTTCCAAAGGGCAAGGGTATTAAATTATCAATCATTGAGGAGGCAAGGAAGAGGCTTGCAGCCCAAGCTGCTGCATAGAATTTTTTTGATGATCTGTTTTTGCCTTGTGTTCCTGGAGGACTCGTTTATGTTATAGACAGTGTCATTAGTTACTTTATTCAGACTAAAGTTCTACTTGAGCAGAAGGATTCATTTTACTTTTGCCATGACGATTACTGAATATATTTCTTTCTAGCCAGCAGTTTGGAATTTCCTCGTTCTGGTGAAAACCCAGCTTAACATTTTCAACTCATATAATACTCTCTTAAGAGTGAAGTTCTCTCTGTGTCTGATTTATCTTAATTTCTGCTAAAAGTTATCTCATTTGTGCTTGGTTACTTCTGAGATGCTAACTTCCTACAAGCATTAATTACAGTCTATGTAGCCTATTTTCTGAAATTTGTATGTACTTATGGATCTTAATTATTGATCTTGCTTACTGTTTCTTTTTAGATATCCTCATGGACTGATTGGTAATATTCAGTTCTTTCATAAATATGAGAAGTTGATGCAATGCATGTTAGTACTGTCCTTTTCCTGACATTTCATGGATGCCTAGTTCAGGATGTTCTTGTCCTCACTAGGTTATTGCAAACTGCTAAATTCTTACATGGAAGAAGATGCACATTTCCAGGAACATCGTCTTTAATACCACAAGTGAATGCCTCAGTTGAGCAAACCATCAGAATCCATAAATCTGCTCTTTGCTCAGTGCTTGGAACTCCAAGCATATTAACCCTTTTCTTAGCCGACAATTCGGTGGTTATTAGTAGCTACCGATAGGATAATCAGCATCTCAATACATAGATAAGAGGTACTTGGACAACCAAGAATTTTCTCTAGTCCCATAAAAGAGTACAACATACTAGAGAACAAGGTTGGCTGAAGGAGCAGGAAGTGTACTACCAGAAATTATTGATATGCACATGACTCAATCTTTCTTCTATGACAATCTTTCACGCCTTGATTGCGACACAAAGAGGATCCAATAACACTACAAGCATATTCTATTAACTCTTCCATGTTTTTAGGTGGTTTCAAGCCTATCAGAACTCTTTGAAAGGCCATTCTTTGCAGATATTATATGTCAAAATTCTCTATATTAGTTTGATAATATCTTGAACACTAAAGAATTAAAGCAAACACCAACCAAACCGTTGACCAGGGCCCCATATGCACTTCCCATAGACATGAGAATCTTCAAAACCGTTCTATGCATAGTCCAAAGATGCTTGCCTCTTATGTGTCCATATGTCCTCAATATAGCTTATTATTTCTGCTATTAGTATTGTATCTTATGTTTTTCACATTTGAAGAGTCCTCTTGATGTTGGAAATGTCAGTATTTCTCTTGTGAGCAGATCATCTGCTCCCATAACTCTGTTCTCCTGTGCCCAAATATTTTCATTCATCCAATTTATTGTAGCGAATGAATGGATAAGTTTAGGAACAAGAGAGAATAGAGCAGTGGGAACAAAAGATCTGTTCCCATTTCTCATAAGAACGTGAGATGATTCAACTAAGAAAGTTTAATCAAGGTTTTAAAAGGACAAAAGGAAAAATTGAATCATAAATTGACAAAGGCATTAAATTTCCTTTTAAAATTTAAGACTAAAATATAATTTGTATTTACATATAACTTATTTTATTTTTATATCTTTTTTAATGCGGGATAATTTCACTTATGAATTTTTAACATTTCCTTCAACAAATAAATTCATTTACGTTGAATCAGCTCCTTCACAATTTCACCAACCTAATTATGATATTGATGAAGGCTTTTAAATAGACTGGAAAAGAAGTTCAAAATCATATCTAAACGAGTTCATATTTAATGAAATATCTCATATCTATAAATTACGAGTGTTATTTTAAATATAATTAACTTTATTTTTGTGTTTTTTTCGGTGAGACGATATTATTATTATTATTATTATTATTATTATTATTATTATTATTATTATTATTATTATTATTGTTCTTGTTATTTATTTCTGATTTAAAAAATTTCACTTGTGAATTTCTAACATTTAACTTTCGTAAACAAATGTTAAACATGTATTTAACTGCAGACAAAAAGGCTCCCTTGTCCTAACAAATGTTGTTTTGTGGGATGTAGGATTCATTTGTCACCTTCACTTGATATTTATTTATTCAAGAAACTGAAATATAAATTGAATCAATGATGAGCTGTGGCTGTGGCCATTGTAAAATGAAGTGCACAGCTTGGCGGTGCTTCAAGCAAACAACTGTGTTCTGTATGCTTCTGAAGCTCACTTCAAGCTTGAGACAGAAGGCCAGAGGTAAGACCAAGTTCATCAGAATCACCCAAATAATCTGGAGATGATTTAGTTTTCTTTTATGTTCAATGGCAGGAAACAATTATGGCTTGAAAACCCTTTCAAAGGACATGGAATCATGTAGAGAGTACGAAGATATACAAGTGATGTGGAAGATGATTCACTCTTCTTATCGATCAAATTCCAGGAGGAAGAGGGCGGCTTGTTGGAAAGTCTGTTTCAGGTCAACCTGAAGAGGAACTCCAGAAAATGAACTCCTCAGGTTTTTTCAGGCCAATCTCAGGTTTTTAGCAGAGTGAAGATTCCAGTTTTTCATGTAAATATCAGCATATTTTGTTCTTTCCTCCCTGAAAGTTTCAGTGATTGAATCTGGTTTTACCGGATCGTAATGATTCTGAGACATGTCCTGAAAGGAACAGCACACGTTCCATCATCAAAAGTATCTGCAACTTCATTTCTTAGATTACAATTTCCACACAAAGTGGTGTTACGTCCTCTAAGTTTCAAACAGAAAGTTTGTACTATTTCCACTATTTCCTATTATCGTCGGAAAAGGTCAAAAATACGAATTGCCTTATTTATACTATCACTTTACATCTTTTAACCTTTTTAAGATAAAACTAGTGGCACTCTAAATACTTTTTTTTAAAGCAGAGGAGCCTAGTCGTTATCTTTTAAATGCGTACTAGATAAACCTCTGAATTAATACAATAATTTGCAAATCACGTCAGTTCGGTATTTTGTATTAGACAAGCCCTGTACGACAAGCTCGATCGAGAGAGCGTAAATAGAGAGATTCGAACACAAGATTTTTTGGCCCTATGCCTCCCATTCCACCATCTTAACCACCTCCTAAGAAGCAACACTCTAAATACCAATATTTTAAAAATTAGAACGGAAGTTAAATCAATCAAATAAGATATTTAAAGTATAAAAAGTTCAAACATTACTAAATAGTTGTAAATTAAAGATTAAATAAAATTAAAAAATTAGAAGTATGATTAAAAGAGATTGCTTTTATTTATTGCAGAATTTGAAGTTTAATAGAAAAAAGGGATTGTTAATGGATCAAATTTTGTAAATTAACCTGTTCTTATAAATTAAAATAAATCAATTAATTTTCATTAATAAATTGATAAATTTTTAATAACAAGAGTTATTAAAATATATCAAATCGAAAAGTTGATAACCGAATCGAAAAATTAGAATGTTATAGTTTTTTACGGTTGAATCAACTGAACTAATTGAATTTTTTAATCGTTGTTAAATATTAACAAAATTAAGTTTTTGACAGTTTGTAGTATGCGAGTCATTAATATAGATTGTATGATGTTATAACTAAGGAGTCGTTTGGTTCCACTTCTGTTTTTCTGTTGTGATTTTTAATTTTTAATTTTTGTTTTCTTTTATTTCTGTTAATGTGATTTTTAAAATCATTTTTAATATCAATTAAAGATGTGATTTATTTTAACGTTTTTTATTTTTGATTCAAGAAAAAAACGTGTATTGATACACGGAATTCTGATGATGCGTAAAAAGATATTTATGTATATCTTTTCAATCCAAATTTTTATTAAAAAATGAGATTTATGTCCTAATAGAGTTTTTTATTTATTATTAATCGTTAACAGTATAAAATTTAAATATAGTATGTTCGGACTGAATTAACATATTTTTTTGTTTTACACCATGTAATTCTTTCTCAATTTGACTTGGGCAGAATAGCAGAGAAATACAAATATAGCAAAAATGTATTTTTCGTCATTAATATATTTGCTTGCGGTAATTATGACCTCTTGGAAGAATCGATAATTACATCTTTAATGCACTTGCTAGTATGAATACATATGAAAATTCTTAATTAGTTAGTTGTAAATAACTCTACCCAAACTATGGAACAAAGGATTATACCGAACTTACCTACATGAAGGCATTGACGATGATTCTCAAATATCGCAGAACAGAACAAGGTCTAAATATGTTATTTTTGTAACCATTTCTCTTAAGAATTATTGAAGAAAAGAGGAACACTATCAGCTAATTTTTTAACGGTCTCAACCTGTCAAAGCAATCCAATTAGCTACAACTTGTTGAATATGACAACTTTGATTTTGGATTTGGTTCAAGACAAAGAAACAAAACAAAGAAAATACTTTTGTATATGCATATGTGTATATGTATGTTTATTTTATTTGGGAGGGCTCAAGAGCATATTATAATTAATATTCATTGCTTATATTTTAATAATCTCTATATAACTTAATCAAAAATTGAATATATCAATTTTAGGTGTTTCATCACAATATAATTGTTTCTAATGCCAAATACTTGTAGCTTTTGCAACGATATTAGGGTTGTTAATGATAACGGGTTAAATTAAGTTTGAAATCTTTAAAGTTTGAGTCCAAGATCAATACCGTCATTCTAACCCTTCTCGAAAGATTCTATCTATAAACACAAAGTTTATGATCGATCAATATTAGATAAATAGAATTGGATTATTGATGAAATATAATAAAAGACCGGCACTTTGAGGTTTCTTATGGAACGAGACGTAGAACAAAGACACTACAAAGAAATTTCGAAAGTTACGAAAGAAACTAAAATATGTGAATAGTCAAATAATGACCAAAAGTTCCAATACATCTATTGAACTAGGTTTTTGGTTTTTTTTTTCTTTTTTTAAGCATATATATGTGTGTGTGTGTGTAAATTTAATTAAAAATTAAATATTTCTACATATTTAATATGTTGATTTTCAGTAATTTGGCCCTTTTTCTATCCACTAAAAAAAATATATGCTAAAGTAAGATATTATATTATGTCTTCCTAATTCCACCATAGGAATTCAAGTCCCAAAAATATTTAAAAAGAGTGATCAATTGATAAGCTTTTTTCATTGGGTAATAAAAAATTTTCTAAAAATTGCACATAGGTCCCTGAAAAGGGAGTTTTTTGCGATACCAGTTCGGTACCATCCTATATAACCGATACCAGGCGAAAACACCCGGTACCAGCCAGTATCATTAACTTTGATACCGTTCCGTTTTTCGGCCGGTACGGTACTGTCCGGTCGGTACCAGCCGGTACGAAACGGTTTCAAAAACACTACTTCTAATGCAAGATCTGTCCATTGAAAAGTATTTTTTTCAACATAGAAGTAAGTGGAGCTGCCAAAATCTCATAATCACGAATGAATTTTTGGCAGTATCCTATATATAATTTGGGTTAAATTATCTGAACTAACACACACACACACGCACGCACGCACTACGCACACCCACTAGCACGCACGCACGCACTTACGCGTGCGCACACACACACACACTCTTACACTCACTTACACTTTGATCTAGCCCTTTTATTCTTTTATCTAAGAATAAAGTTTGCGAGATTACATGTAAATTCAGTACACTTGACAGTAAGGTGAAAATGGGTCAAGCCAGTTTCAACTCATCTAGGCTTGAGCTCAACACAAAATTTTGTAATCAGAATTTGAGATTTCAAGCTCAAATTCACACACACACACACACACACACATACACACACACACACTCACTTACACTTTGATCTAGCCCTTTTATTGTTTTATCTAAGAATAAAGTTTGCGAGATTACATGTAAATTCAGTACACTTGACAGTAAGGTGATAATGGGTCAGGCCAGTTTCAACTCATCTAGGTTCGAGCTCAACATAAAATTTTGTAATCAAACTTTGAGATTCCAGGCTCAAATTTAAGTTTGACCGGGCTTGAACGGTTATATCGGTCAGAGTTAAGTTTGATTAAATATATTTTTGATTTAAAAAATAAAAATGACATCTTTTTTAAAAAAATATTTTGAAGTTCAGGTTGGGTTGAATGCCCACAGCTTAAGCATAGCTCGAAGCCCAAATTTTTCAAGAAAACCTTCACCCCAACTCAAAACTCTTAACTAACTTAATTGGGTTCGTTAACTTCCAGCCGAGTAAGCCCTGCCATTCTGGCTTGAGAGCGTACCATCAAGGAGAAAACGAAGGAGAAAAGGAGGGTGGGTTTTCATACACTTACGCAGGCTTGAGAGGGTACCATCAAGGAGAAAACGAAGGAGAAAAGGAGGGTTTTTCATACACTTACGCAAGGAATCCACTTATTGCAAAAAGACTCAGATTGCGAGAACTTGACTTTAATGGTTACAAGAATACGATAGAAGAAGCGGGGACCTTTTATTTTTAAGAAGAGGACGATGTGTGCTTTGTCAAGCTTTACATGGCTAGGAATGTTTGTGTGCGGTGCGCGCCTTTGGGGTTGGATGTTGATGCTTGCGCTTTCTAACGGCCGGGCGACGGCCTGTATTTTTATTGCCTCTTATAATTTGGAAACAACCTCTTTATTTATTAGAAGTAACGTTTCGTATATTAACATAATTTTTACTTGTTATTGTCAGTTCGAAACTCAAAATATTTTGTTTTATTCATTGAATAATGCGTTCAACTAATAATTAGAAATGACAATCAATCGAAAATTTAGACAATGGTCAATAAATCAAACTCAGACCCCTGACCAAACTCAGTCAGCCAGGGGTTTGAGTTGGGTTTGGGCTTGAAGAGTTGTCATTTTGACGCAACTCAATAAATTAAGGATATGTTTGGTTAAAAGATTTATTAATAGAATAGAATGTAATATAATATTATTCTATTGTTTGAGAGAAAAACTTATAATAAAATGGAATAGAATGAAATTGAAGAGGAGGGTTTTATATTATATCTCATTCTATCTTAAACAGTAAAAATAAAAAAAAAACCTTTGATTTGGGGATTTATGATAGAATATAAAATGATAAACAACTTTATAATATATTACATTATAAACATTTCATCCAAATAACATTTTACTATATTACATTAGGAAGTCTTTCATCCCTCTCGAATAACAATTTTCTAATATTACATTCATTTACATTTCAATTCATTATAAATCATTTCGTTCTATTCCATTAAAAATTATACGTCTAACCAAACATAGCCTAAAAAGTTCGTGCAACTTGTTTTAAATTTCAGAAACAGTTCACTCAAAATGAAATTTATGCTAACAACATCGCTTTGATCAATCGAACAGGGTAGCTTTAGACAGGGCTCGGGTTGAATTTTGGTATTTGCCTATTAAACAAATCAACTTCGTTTTATTAAACTTAACAAAACAAAATGTTTTAAAAATTAAACTGAAAGTTAAACCAGTAAAATAAGAGAGAATAAACCAGTAAAATAAGAGAAGTTTAAGGTTTAAAAGTTTTAACTAGTATTAGATCATCATAAAATTGATTAAAATCTGAATACGATTAAAAATTGAAAATTGATCGAAGAAAACTATTCTTACCCATAAAAAATTTTAACTGTTAAATAGAAAATAATCAACTTATTTTGATTTATAAAAACTATTAGTTTATGAAAATTAATCTATTAATTAATAAATTAATCGATTCTTAATAACAAAAATTATTAAATTAAATCAAATTAAAAAATTAAAAATTAAACTAAAAAATTAACTAATTCAAAATTTTTATTATTAAACCGATTCGATTTTTAATACATCTACAAAATTTGAATCCGACTCAAAATGAGTCATACATGATAATTTTGGCCCCAAGGTAAGAATGGCAACTCCATCATTTTTTTAAAAATAATTTTTTAATTAAAAATATAAAAAAATTAATCGAGTTGAAGTTTAAGTTACCGAGACCTAAATAAATTTATTCGAGACTTAACTCTTCTAAATAAAATAATATTTTTTGTTCGGAATAATCGTGCGAGGATGAGCATGAGGTTGATACATGTAGAAAACAACTAAATTTAGGCGGGCCAAGAATGGCCGTCCTATCCCGAAGAAGCCTGAAATGCTTTGCCTTTCCTATTTACGATAGATGCTTTTATGGCTATGCTTGCGGTCACCGCGAGTAGAAGACGACAGTGATCTCATTTGTAATTTGATTGTCAAAAGTTTTTGTGTCCATGGCGGATAGTCTTGTGGGCGACACACGTCTGCTTACCTTGTCCTCTAGCTATAGTTCAAACTGATCTGTAAATCTAAGAACTTCTTTGTTTTTGATAAATTATTTTCCGATTTTCCAAGAATTAAGGAACCTGTCAAGTCTCTTGGTTACTTGAAACTGATGATTAATCCAAACTCAATCTGCAGAAAGAAAGCTCATTTACAGGTTCTGATAATGGACGGCCATTGATGGCTAGTAAACAAGCTTCTTTCTTTTTATCTCTACTTACAGGTTCTTTTATTGTCACTTTCTCGTTCCAAAAATCCTCTTGCTAGATAATACTTCTGCGAATGACGACAATTCAGTCCCATCAAGAGCACGAAAGCGATCTTCAGACCGCAATCATCCACTCCCCAACTTCAAAAACGATCTAAATATTACAGTTCATAACATGGATTGTGCACCTCCAATCCCACCACCTATTTCCACCGTAAACATGGCTGCGAACGCCTCCGCAGAATATCATACTACTCCTGACTTCCACCACCATGAAATCCCAGAAATCTCCGTCTCCCCACCACCGACTCACGACGGTCTCCACTTCTGGCAATACATGGTTGCAGGATCCATTGCTGGTTTGATCGAGCACACGGCCATGTTTCCTGTTGACACTCTCAAAACCCGCATGCAGGTCTTAGGTGGGTCGTTCTCGAACCAGCATGTCGGTGTCGGACGAGCTCTAGGTTCGATACTGAAGCTCGAAGGACCTGCAGGGCTTTATCGTGGTATCAGTGCGATGGGGCTCGGTGCTGGACCTGCTCATGCCGTGTACTTCTCGGTGTACGAGCTCTGCAAGCAGTTGTTTTCAGGCGGGAACATGAATGACACGGTGGTCCACGCCGTTTCCGGCGTATGCGCAACGGTGGCCAGCGACGCTGTGTTCACGCCAATGGATGTTGTGAAGCAGAGGCTGCAGTTGAAGAGTAGTCCTTATAAGGGTGTTTTGGACTGTGTTAGAAGGATAATTATGGAGGACGGCGTTGGAGCGTTTTATGCTTCGTACAGGACTACTGTTGTAATGAATGCGCCGTTCACGGCGGTTCAGTTCGCAACTTATGAGGCGGCGAAGAAGGCGTTGATGGAGGTTTCACCGGAGAGTGCTAGCGATGAGAGGCTTGTAGTGCATGCCACAGCCGGAGCAGTTGCTGGAGGTTTGGCTGCTGCTGTTACAACACCACTTGATGTTGTCAAAACCCAATTACAATGTCAGGTGAGCAAATCTTTTCAATGCTTTTGCTTCCATATTTGCACAAAGATTCAATCTTTCTATACTTTCCTTCCTATAGATCGGAAAACAATACTAAAATGTAAAAGTTTCGGTATGGTATTCGTAACTTTGATCGTGTTCTCATTTTGATATAGAATTGTCCCTGATATGAAACTTCTCTTTGGTTGACAGGGAGTTTGTGGTTGTGATAGATTTTCTAGTAGTTCAGTAGGTTATGTTCTTAAAACAGTAGTGAAGAAAGATGGACATGGTGCACTTATAAGGGGATGGACTCCAAGAGTTCTGTTTCATGCTCCAGCTGCTGCAATTTGCTGGTCTACTTATGAAGCATCAAAAACCTTCTTTCATCAGCTGAAAAGTAACGAAGATAATTGAAGTATTTGGTGTCAATAATGGGATTTTCGTTCTCCAAGCTTTTCATTGTTGATTCTTAAAGGAGCTGAGATGATTTATGCATATGTTGGGATCATTTGTGCATTATGCAGATTCTCTAAGATTATATGTCCTCAAATATTGCTCCAAGTTTCAGATTATGCAGAATGAGATGATTTATAGGTACTGTAAACAATAAACTGAATCCTGCTAAAAGGAGTAGAGATGGCAAAAAGCCCAATCCAAATTCAATAGGATAGGTCCAGTTTGACCAGACTTAGGTTTAATATTGAAAAATATTTTTTTGGTCTAATTAATAATAAGAATTCGGACTGAACTGATCCAAAGTCAACATCTTACCTATATCCGCTATTGCCAATGCAAGATGTTCTGTTCTCAATTTCGGTGTGTCCTCTATTCCGATGCAATCCCGGTCGTTTAATTTTTGTAAGCTCTATTTATTGAATGAATAGATTTTAATGAAACCAAGTTAAAACAGATTAATGAAAAGATCCCGTTGCCACCCCTAATTATAAGCTGACATTGGGACGTTTAAGACAAGATTTTCATAACTGGGAACCGACTTTATTGTGCGTTGGAGTACCAAGAAGAATCATTGATGAGAATTCAGCCATTTTCGTGAGCTTCTTGCAAACTAATCGAAGCTTTTTAAGCCACTCTCTCTTATAGAAGCTGGAATTCTGAAGTGTCAAAGCAAATAATAATAACTAAAAGTTGCAGATTTTAGATGGGACAAAGGGCAAAGGGGTCTTTCTCAAACGTTGTGTTTGAAACATAGTTGGTGTAGATGAAGAATCTCAATCTATACCATATTATTCATTTAAGCATGAACTTCATATTCCATTGAACCCAAACTGGGCCATATGTTCGTCTGCTACAACTGTTCTCTAAACTTAAAACGTGAGAGCCACTGCAAATTCTCAAAGTAGGTCACAAAACCTGAACTGGGCCATCTTTTCACCAAAACCAACAGTATGATAAACATTGATATTCTAAAAGTGAAGCAAATGGTCAAAAGTTAAACAACCAGAAAAGCTTACATTAGTATGAGAGTCAACTATTCACTCAAGCCTCGCAATGCATTGCAGGTACATAAGTTATTGCTTGGCTGCTTAGGTCCCACAACTATGTGGCTATGTGCTTTGTACGTAGGGCTGTGACAAGATTTCCTCGCTAACTTGTTCCTGCAAGTTCTCTTTCCAAAGGAAATAAATGAACTACCAAAACTTGCCACTAGAAGAACAACGAATAGCACATGTTCCATTATTAGTCAAAGTAAGACAGCTAACTAATAACAACAGAGGACCCCATTCACTATCATTTAACCTATGAATTCACAAGTACTCTAACCCCTTCAGAACTTATCTACACTTACTCCATCCCTAAGAACCTCATAAGCCTCCCTCTTTCTCGTTTTCTTCATACCCGCTGCAAAATGGAGCTTTGGCCCGTCAGACGTGATACACGTCACTTTAACCCAAATCATCACTTTTGTCTTCATTCCCTCGATATCAGCTAGTTTCCCTTTCTCCAAATACCCTGTTACAGTTGTAGAGAACCGCACGACAGAGTCGTCCTTGTAGCCCACTTCACAAATAGAGGGAATGTAGACGGTAAGCTTTCCAGTCTCTTCATTGAACTCATAATTAGTGGCATCACGAGGGAAGATCCCTACTGCCAAATCATACTCCTTAAGCAGCTCAGGCAACGGCTTTTGCATTTTTCCTGTACAATAAGTTTCCATCGCAGAATACCGGATCAAAAGATGATCCCCATAGAAAATTTTAACGCAAAACCAAGACGTTACCACTCAACCCCAAAGGAAATATAGATTCGAACTATGACCAATTTTGGTTCGTGGCGAGTCTTAAGCTTATTCATGGAACTCTAAAAAGGCTCTCCAGTCAACTCACTCACTTAACATCCTCCAAGAATCTCAGTTAGCCTTATAGAAACACATAATCTGTCTCAAATATAACCATATTAAAGTATGTCATCAAACTCAGAGCTTTGTTTGAACTCGAGATATTTTCATCAAAACAATACATTATTATTAGCTCGGAGTCATCACAATAAATGAAGACAGTTTAAAGAAAGTAAATCAAGAATTCAAAGAACAAACCTTTGATTTTGTTAACCAACCATTTAGCGCCTCCTTCAATACTGGTTGACAGTGACTGGGAAAAAAAATAGAAATCTTTAAATGTTTAAGTATTAAAAGCATAGTAGTATGAAGAACTATGACATAAATGCTCATGCATTTAATGACTCTTCTTAATTTTACTACTCAAAACTCCTAACTTAGCTTCAATTCTACTTTATTAGCTGCAATTCCTTCCATAGCCTTAAAACTGCCTCTAAAACCACTCAAATTCTTCAATTTTGAAGTCAATTACAGCAAAATCACATTAAACAAACACTAAGAACCATTCGAGAACGTTCCGCAACACCCAATCACCAGATCGTACTCATAAACCAAAAGTCAAAGGATTGGATTTCAAATACCCTAGAGAGACACTTACATTAATATCGTCTCCAACGGAATTGATCTCTTTGCTAGCCCTCTGACCCAACCAATACGAACCAACCTTGTTCATTATTTGATCCATTGATCAAGCCTCTTCTTCTCTGTATCTCTCCTCTCTCTCTCTCTCTCTCTCTCTCTCTCAGAGTCGTCCTTCGTTTCGCCTTCGAAAGATAGGGTTCGGTCCGTCTAGGGCGTACACATTCGGTGTATTCGCAGTATGCCACGTCAACATCAGAGCGAGATTTTCCTGGTAATTGATAGGATTTTACTTTGACCAATAAATTTTCAAAATTACCCCCAATGATTATGTTATTTGCTTTAAAGCCCTTTGTCTTTTCACCTTTTCCTTTTGTGGTGGAGATTTTTGTTTGGGAATGAAGCACGTTTTGTTTCACTTCTGTTGTTTTATTATTGTTGTTTTTAATTTTTATGTTTCTTTTAAATAAGTTGATTTTATGTTAGATAAATCTTAAATATTAATAAATAATAAATTTTATTCATAAATTAATATTTATTTAAAATATATTTTAACTATTAAATATAATAATATTGTTTAACTATTAAATCATATTTTATTTGAAAGTTATATATTTTGAATATATTTTAAATTTAATTATATTTATTAATAATTATTTAATTTATTTTAACTACAGAATTTAAATAAAATTATTAAGTAAAATTAAATTATTCATAACTTTATTAATAATTAAACAATATATATTTTATTGATAATAAATAAGATTGTAAAAAAATAATTTTATGATTTTTATAATTTTTGAAAACTGGAATAAACAAAAACTAAAAACAAAAAAACCCAAATAAACAAGTTTTTTATTAAATTTGAAAAAACATAAAACTAAAAATGAAAATGGAAATAAACAGGCTTTAAGAAATTAGTAATTTTTATAATTAAAACTCAACGGAGGCCTTCATAAATCCAAATAAGAAAAATAAATATGATTTTAAAAAAGAGAATATTAAAATTTTGTTAAGATTATATTATAAAACTCTTTTTTGGACCTAATTATAAATTTGATTACAGAAATTAGTTGAGAAAATATATTAAAAAATCACTAATTGGAATCTATATTAAATGAAATTCAAACAAATCTTACTTAAATAATTTCTCTACCAAAATAAATTGTAAAACCTTAGTTTTCAAGAATTAATAAATAATGAACATGACCCTTATATTTTTATAGGGAAATAAAAAATATTTTTCTAGCCTACCAATAAAAAGGATTGACTTTGAATATATAATATATAGGATCTTGAATTGGTCCAAACTAATTTGACATCCAATGTAGGTTCAAGGATGATGATGCTCCATGACTTTGTGGGATATTATTCTGGGGGTGTTTGTTTTTATTTTTATTTTTAGTTTTTTATTTTTGTTTTCAAATTCAGTAAAAAATTCTGTTTGTTTGAACTTTTAGTTCCTATTTTTGATTTTGGCTTCTTCCAGTTTTCAAAAATTATAAAAACTATAAAAATTAGTTTTTGTTTCCTATTTCTATTTTTTTACCATTAAAATATATATTATTTAATTATTTAATTATTAATAAAAAGTATGAATAATCTAATTAAGATTATATAATTAATAAATTAAAATTAATTATCAATAAAACTTATGAATAATTTAATTTTTATAATTAAATTATATGTAATTAAATTTTAATAATTATTAATTAATAATTAAATTTAAGATATATAAATATTCAATTAAATTTTGATTTAATAATTAAAATATATTTCAAATTAATATTAATTTATAATAAAATTTTAAAATTTAAATTATTTATTTTATTAAAATAACGTAACTTTATTAATAATTTGTTAATAAATATTATAAAAGAGATTAAATACATTTATTTAATTAAAAATAATTATCTTTAAGTTTTATCTAATATGCAATTATTATCATTGATAGAAATATAACTACATTAACATTAACAACCAAACAAATTTTTGTTTTTGTTTAAAAGAAAAACATAAACAAAAAATTAAAAATTAAAACTGAAAACTACAACAAAAAAATAGAAGTAGAACCAAACGACCCTGACTTGATAAATAACAACAATAACAATTCAGTAAAAGTTTAGCTGATACACTAAATTTAGAGAGGTTCGACAATACACAACCTTACCCTAACTGATAGATAAATCAAATTACAAATTTCATCAGGGTGAAAGACAAACATCTTTTGTAATTTGAAAAATTTTAGAAAAGTCTCATGATTTTCAATATTCTTAGAAAAAAATCCTTATACTTTTAGGTTTTTAGGGGGAAAAAGACTCTTTTTTAAAATTTTGGTTAAAAAATAACGACGAAAGATACGTGATATCAACATCAAATATAAATTAATCAAATATTATTCACATGACAGTTTAACTCAGCTCTTGAATTGGTCGAAACTAATTTGAC
>JANQBM010000004.1:33718192-33730363 GCA_025594535.1 Erythroxylum domingense
ATCTTCACAATCGTCGTACCTTTTATGCATGTCAATGAGTCAGATTGAACAAGGTCAGGAGTAACTTAGGCCTAACTAGTCAGAGTTGACCCTTGATTGGATAGCTCACAGGCGGGCCAATCTAGTCCATCCTATCTAGTTATATTCTTTTTAAATAATTAAAAAATAATGTTAGTTTTTATAATTCAGACCGACTCGTGACTTACCCGTAACTTAGCATTAACTCGAAAAACTCATATCGGGTCAAAATTATTTTTGACAGTACGAGCCAACTCGTGACCTTTTCGTAATTTGTCATTGGCATGAAAAACTTGTATCGGGTCAAAATTGACATCCTTTTGCCCCTAAAAAGTTAAGTAATCAACACTATGTTAATGCACAATCGTCATCATTAGCTGGAAGATTGACTCTAAAGTAGATGCAATCGTGAAAAAAAGGGACATAAGAATATTAATTATCATTAGACACACATAATTACATTATACATTTATTTTCAGTATAATTATTTTTTAATATTTTAAAATTGAAATTGTGATTTTTTATTTTTCAAATAATTAATTAAAATTTATTAAAAGCATTTCATTTATAAATCATTACATACACTTAATTTGACTATAAATTATTATTTAAAATACATAGTTTATTCCTTTTATATATACAAATTCTACACGTACCGTAGTCGGCAGAGCCACTGAGCCACTATGTATGGACCAAAAGGAGAAGAAAGAGGAAGCTTGTCACTTCCTCCAAAAGCGTAAGGATCATGAATGGCTTCTCATAACTAGTTCATGAGCTAGTGACAATGTCTGGTTCCTATAAATACACCTTCCCCTTCTCTTCCACTACTACTAAACTAGGTTTTTAGCTCACTCATTCTTAACCCTTTCTCTTTCAGACCATCACAAGTTCTGTTAAAGAGTTATATACACAAAAGTATGGAAGTATCTGTTAAGCTCAGGAGGGATAGCACCATGGTGGGTTTTGCTTCTTCAAGCTAATGGCGCCATCCATCCTGAGTTTCATCGATTCTTCCTGCTCTCTTCTTCTCTGGTACTGAAAAACAGCCATTTTCAGGGGTTCGAGATGGTCTCCCAAGTGTGTTACTTCTTTATTTTCTTGTCTTCTGGTCTCTTTTTACTTCTTGTATATCGTGAAAGCTTCATTTTTCTTCATGCTTCTTCTTCTTCTTCTTCATGCTTCATTGTTCTTCATGCTTCTTCTTCTTCGATTGTCTTGTGACTGGACAGGCTAATCATTATTATGACTTTTGATAAAAGGAGCTGAAAGAGGTTTTAAAATTTTTTATAATCTTTAAAATTTTAAGTTTTTAATTATTTTCTTAAAATTTAACATAAATATTATATATAAATTAATCAAATATCACTAATATAATAATTACTTAAATTTTATATCCGAGCATTTTAATTAGTCTACTTGAATTAATATAATAATTACTTAAATTTTATATCCGAGCATTTTAATTAGTCTACTTGAATTATTTATCTTGCGTTTATTTTATTATTGTTATTTAATAAAAATCTAACAAAATGAGTTTTCTAAAAAATTAAAAATTACAAAAAAAAAATCCAAAATTTTAAGAATTTTTTAAAAAAGTTATATTTCTTTTATTCTCAATAAATATATTTTCTTACCATTTATTTTCTTATCCCTTTATTTTTTAAAATTTGGAACAAATCTTCTGTTCCCGAAGATCTGTTCTCCCTGTTCTATAATTCATCTCTTTCATTTATTGCAAAAAGGGGAACAAAATTGAGTGGATGATATTTTACGGAAACAGAGAAAATAGGATATCTCGAAACAAAAGATGTTATTCCCTTAAAATTTTGTCTCAATATTTACTACTTTTTAACTCAATAGTATACATATTATTTTGTTATTAAGCTTAGTAATTAAGCTCGAGTAATCAAAGGGCCAGACCCAATTTGAACCGAAATCGGGTTTGAGCTGCCCAACCCGACTAACTCGAAAACCTAAATATTTGAAAAAATTAAATTATTTCTACATTTTAAATTATAAAAAATAATCAAGCTAAACTTGAGCCTAATCGAGTTTTAAGTCGAGTTTGAGCATTAATTTTCTGAGCCCTAATGGTAAAATTACAAAACTCGTCGACATTGAATTAAACATGTTGGCTTAACTATGAATCAATGGAAATGATCTTTTAATGAAGATGTCACTGATAGCAAGTTATAATTCTCGAAGGCTGATCATTTTTAACATGGGAGTTATGATGTTGACTACGGCTCCAAGTCTTTTGGAGTCTCTCACTGTTTCTTTCCATTTTTGTTGCCTTAAGGTACAAGTGTTTCCTGATATGTGTGTCCCTGTTCCCTTTAGCTTTTCTGATGTTAAAAGGTTGATGTCACTGAATTTGCTAAATGCAGAATAAGCGATATCATAATTGTCAATACAACAAAACAATCTGTAGTTACAAGATGAATATGTTCTAAAAGGATCAGAGGAAATGATGGTGATGTGCAAATCCAATCTTCTGTATTTCTGGAAAAACTTGAAAACACTACAGATGAACCGTACCAGTAAAGACAACAGAGCTCTTGGTTTTGTTTGGAGAAATGGATTGAATCTGCACCAAATGAATCACGATCCATGCAACCAGTGATCCAGTAATCCAAGTTCTTCCACAAATCCCCAGTTATTCAAATCCTGTGTTGAGAAATTGTAACTGCACTCCATTGCCTGATTCAAGCTACCTGGTAAAATCTCTGCTGTGTTCTGCAACTGGCAATACAGATCATATGGGGTTCCAGTTTGATAATGGTGATCTGAGAAACCAAGCTCCAAATCTCCATTACAATTATGATGATTCTTTCCTTGTAACGGGTATTCATTTCTGTTTCCATTCCCAATCTGCGGCTTCAAATCGATTTCTGGATTGTCTAACCAAGAACAGACATTGTAAGAACCAGAAAGCTTTTTCATACTTCCAGTAAATTCATCATCTACTTCTTCCTTCAAAACCAACCCTTCAGGTCTGGTTGAAGAGCTCTTGGCCAACTCCATAAGTTTCTCCATCTTCTCATCAGGAACAACACAAAACGCTGAAGACCCTGATTCTTCATTCTGCTCTTCAACCTCACCAGTCCCATCACTGTCAACTTTTTTCACAGGAGAGAAGCAATTCTTCTCTGCTCCACTAGGTAAAATTTCAGAAGCAGCAACTGACGAAGATAGATCAGGAAAATTAAGTATGGCACTTGGACCATACATGACTCTCGCAGCATTATCATAAGCTATAGCAGCTTCAAGAGCGGTATCATGTGTACCAAGCCAAAGTCTAGTACTTGGTCGATTCATTACACTGCTTTTTCTCACAGGTTGTCTGATTTCTGCAACCCACTTGCCCCAGGTTCTCTGTCTAACTCCTCTGTACCTACAATTCAGATTCTCTGGTCCTCCTTTCCCTTTCATACAACCCTTCCTCGACCCTTTTGCAGGAACTCTACAAGTTTCAGTAGCTCTGTTTTGCTTCTTCCACCTTGCAAGTGTATCTTCTACTGATTCACAACCACTCTGTTCCCTCTGACGTTTCTTCTTGTTGCTGCAACTACTTTTCTCAGGAAACGAACACTCTTTTGACAAGTCCTCCATTGTCCTACACCAAAAACAAGTTAGAAAAATCCATCAAGTCATACAGAAAAGGTGTCTTGTGGGATTGAAAAAAAAGCTACCTTGGAGTCATCATGTACGCTAGGAAAAGCAAAACCTTCGCTGTACTCTCTTCTTTCTTGGACTTACTTTCCTGGGTTTATCGACTTTTCTCGAGAAACCAACACTGTAGTATTAATGGCCAAGGTCAGAATCTCGTCCTTGCAGGAGGGGCACCTAGTTTTTGTGTTTTATACTAGACAGGTTCTGTCTTGGCGACGAAGTAATCCAGCACCTAGATTTTCCCAACCGAGCAGACATTTAATCTCTTGATGTCGTGGCCAGGTCAGATGCTGTCGTGGCTTGCTAATGTCCACATCTTTAGTACACGTGGCCATACCCCATAACCTCATATCTTGGGGATAAAGCAGACTCAGAAAATCAAACGGCGGCTGTGAGAGACTTCGCTTTTCTGGTTTTTGACTCTCTTTTTCAAAGAGCAAAAGACAAAAAGAGATAAGTTCTTTCTTTCTTTATAACCCCTTCGTGCACAAGCTTTCCATCAATGGAAGAAATAATATTATACTGCACAAGAAATCAGAAATCAAGAAGGAATATATTTTTTCTGTGACATTTCATTTCTTTACTCTCTGAACATCTTGTTGCTTTCTTCAGAGAAAGCACAGATTTTCCAGGAAAAAGGACAAAGGAAACGAGTTTCTACAAAAGTTCATTATATAAACAAAAAAAAAGCCTTCTTAATAAACACCATTTTGAAGCTTCAACGGCACTAATCCTCAAATTGGTTTCACGATGGTGAGCTGTCTTTAGCTGTGGAATGACGAAATCAGTCAACAATAAGAACGCCAATGATATTCCTCATGTATGCATCAGTTCCAAGACAAAGCATCTTCTTGGTGCCGTAAAAACTCCCTGGAGGAAACCAAGTAGAAAGAAATGATAAGCAAGAGATGTCAAAACTAATTGCAAGGATCCTTACAACTTTCTCTAATTGTAAGGATCCAACTCATAAAGCAAAACAGGATTTAATCTGAACTTTGAACAATGATTAGTACAACCCTTAACAAGTATACGACTTTCTAAGCCAATTTATAATTTAGTTTCAATGAAATTGTGCTTCTTGAAGAGGAACAGCCGTCAATTGTAATGAATCAAATCTTCTAGTTTGTTTCTGAACGGGAGATAAATCCATTCTCATTTCACCAGGGGAGTTGTTCTTCCTATAACTTAGTAACAACCTTGGTATGATTGAATCTCTTACAAGAAGCTTTCTCTTAGCCACACGAATGTGTGCATTCAGGACTACTTTCAACTATCACCAGCTAGCAGAGATAGTCAGCATACAGGTCTAAATTTCAGAATTTCTGAAGGTAAACCTTTTAGTATATTAGTATAACTTTTAAGGGACCTCCAGAGATTTGACCTTTTCTTCATTTCAGTCCTTGTGTTTAAAGAATTATCACTTACTCTTTAAATATCATACAACACCCTCGGTTGTTGATTTTGCATATTTTTTCACTCAAAATGACGTAATATTAATTCTAATATGTCGTTTTTTTGGAGCTATGGATGGATGGACAACTAATAGAGTATGACGAAAGGACTTGCATGAGAGCTAAACAAGATTATAAAGAGGTAATTGGTAATTTTTAAAATGTAAGGATTACAATGAAAAAAAAATGTCAAACTACAGGAGATTGAATGTAATTAACCCTACCATTTATATACAACCAGGAGACAGCAGTAAAGCAGACAGGTGATGATGATGTTACATTCCCATCCCATGTTCTAAAGTTGGTAAGAGCACATATTCTAGCTTGCAAAAAAGAAGAAACTACCAAATTTAGAAAACCTCTAACTCAGAAATTTTCAACTTTCAAGAAATACCATAGTTGCACCAACTGCACTCCAACAAACATGTTCAATCTTGTGGTTTCCACTACCATATCAAGTAATTTCCAAATCGAACACAGATTTCTGCTGTTATATCATATTGGTTTCCAACTAGAAAATTAAGAGGTTCACAATCCAATCCAATGAACCCAGCTTTCAATCTCAGAAAGATACTTAAAATGATGGGCAATATTACCTGATATGGATAGGTGCACTGAAGAAAGCTTGAAGAAGTTCATTCAACTGAAGTCCTCGCAATCTTGTGCCTTAACTTCCTGTTATGGTTTTCCTGCCAAAAACAAAGATTCAAATTCAACATCACACAAAGAACAAAAAAGCTTAAATTGTCCATTTATGTAACAAGGAAATCCCCAAGAAGAATATAAATGAAAACCCTAATACCAAAAGGATGGTTTTGAACCTACAAATGATCAATCACTCCATAATGACAGAAATTAAATCAATTGCTCACCTGCTCAAGAACCTTACTGTTACTAATCTCCACTTCTCTCGCCAAAGTATCAATCTTGGCCAACATTCTCTCGTACAAATCTTCCAAAGTTGCCGTATTATTCGAAGCATCAGCTCCGATCAATCGCCTCAAATTCCCAATTCCAAAACCCTCTGCACACATGTCCAATTCACTTTGATCCCTCGAATTTTGCTTCTTTTCATCCAAAGTTTCAACCTTTGTGTCCTCGTTCATCGAACCCCTTAGCTCGCAATTTAACATTGGGAACGGCGAATTAGGGCTAAACGACCCATAATGCCCACGAAATGCAGGTCCGATGTTCACAATATCGATCGGCTTCGGTTCCAACGAACCTCGTGAGGTTCTGAACTGGTACGCTCGGTACTCGTGCGTGTGGATCGCTTGCTCAGGCAGAGGAGTGGAGAACAGAAGGAAAACGCAGGGAGAGAGACGGGTCTTTGTTTCGAGGTCCTTGATCGGGAAGGAAAGTTCCGATTTTGACGACAGAGAGCGCGTGACGGAGTACTCCCGCATCGATGGTCGTATCGGCGTTTTGCGTCGAGCGGAGAACCAGCCGATGAAGTGGTGGTGATTTGTCGCCGGCGAGGAAGTGAATCGTCGGAGACAGGACGAATCGACTCGGCCGAGTGAGTCGTAGAAGGACAGAGGCGAATGGAAGCAAATAAAGGAGGTTACGTTGGCGACCAGTTGTTGGGAATCGGAGTCCGGCGAAACCACATCGTCGTCGGAGAGAGTGGAGGGAGTGATGCCGGTGACATGGCCGAAAAGGAGACCATCCACGTCGCCGACAGATGAAGAGACACGTTGGATCATGGAGGCTAATGTGGGGCCCGATAGTGCTACCTTATGCAAGGCAAAGTCTTCCATGGCTGCTCTGTGCAGAGAGAAACTGAGAGAGTGGTGACTCAGAGGGAAGTAAATGAGGTGAAGAGGTTTAATAAAAGAAGAAGATGGGAAAACGGCACGTCGTTTTCTGTGATAGCACATTGTCCAACTTTTCACAAATTTTTTGTTAAAGAGGGAATAAAATAAATATTATAACATTGTATTATTAAATGACACACAAAATTTTAATATATATTAAAAAATAAATGAAATTTAAAATTTTTATTAAAAATAAAATTAAAAAGAGATCAATATAAGTATAAGACTAAAATATTATAATTTCAATTTATTTTACAAAATATAAATTTGTTGCGAACATCTTCTATTATTGGTCAATTAGATTAAAAATTACAAAAAGAGAAGGTTGCGTACATTGATGACCCTCCTCCGACCCTCGTAAAGCAGGACGTCTTGTGCACCGGGGTATGTTAACTTTGTTGAATTATTATTTTATCAATATAATTATTTACTATTAATTCTTCAAAAAATGTAAAACAAAATAAAATGGATAATTCAATTGTATTTCAGATAAACATGAATTGAATTATACAATTACATTATTGTATATAGATAAAAAGAATACCAAACTTTCTATATATATTTGAGAAATTACACTCTCATTCCTATGAACTAAAAAGAATTAAAGAATACATTATTAGCTAAGCCATCATCAACTGGAAAACACCAAATAATCTGTTTGTAACACTTCAATTTCTTGTATGAGGATGATAACTCATAAATTGACACTTCACTTTTCATGAAAATCTATTCAGATTTTGTTGCAACTTTTGATTCATCAGCTGCAGAACCTGTAACCAGCTCTGGCTTAATCTCCTCCAGTTGTTGAAGTACTTGTTGGACTTCTGGACGAGCTGATGGAGAAGGATCAACACAGTGCAGAGCCAATTTGAGTGTGCTTAGCAACTCATCTCCAACGGTTTGTGCATCCTTCATAATCTCCAAGTCGAAAACTTCATTAGTCCATTCCTCCTTCACTATTGATGCCACCCACTGAGGTAAGTCCATGTTATTGATGGGTTCTCCTGGTGGTTTTCCTGTCAATAGCTCCAAGATGATCACTCCAAGGCTGTAGATATCGGTCTTCGTACTGGCATTCTTGAGCTTGGACAGTTCCGGTGCTCGGTACCCGAGTGTTCCGGCAGTAGCAATCACACTGCTACTTCCTGCACTTGTCATGAGCCTGGAGAGGCCAAAGTCTGCAATATGCGCATTTGTCTGCTCATCAAGAAGTATGTTGCTTGACGTCAGGTTTCCATGGATTATGTTCTCTTCATTGTGGAGGTAGTTCAGTCCTCTTGCAACTCCCATGGCTATACTCATTCTTGTTGGCCAATCCACAACAGTCTCCGGTCCACGAGCTGCAAAATGGGTTAGGACACATTCATTCTTTAATCTTTTATTCTCTTGTGATTCATATAAACAATGTATTACACAAGTAGATCTCAAGACAGGAACAAGATCATAAGAATTTTGGGATTCTGAAGGGTGTAATAATAGCATTGAAGTTGAAGAATTGGTGGGGCTTATCTATTTACTGTGTAGGAATCTCTCTTGTGATTCATAGAAACAATGCATTGCAGAGATAAATCTCAATACAAGAACAAGATCGTAAGAATTTTAGGATTCTGCAGAGTTTAATAATAGTTGAAGAATTGGTGGGACGAATCTATTTACTAAGTAGGAATCTCTGGTGATTCATAGAAACAATGATAAATCTCAGGACAGGAACAAGATCATAAGAATTTTAGGAATCTGCAGAATATAATAATAACATTGAAGATGAAGAATTGGTGGGATGAATGTATTTACCATGTAGGAAAGATGCCAAGCTGCCTTTAGGCATGTAATCAAAAACCAGGAGCTTCTCTCCTTTTGGTCCCAAATAATATGCTCTTAAAGCCAATAGATTTGGGTGGCGAATCTTTCCAAGCAAAGCTGCTTCAGTCTCGAACTCCTTCTGCCCTTTAGTGGTCTTTTCTCTCAACCTTTTCACTGCAACTTGGTTTCCATCTTCTAAAATTGCTTTATACGCTGTTCCAAATGAGCTTTTGCCCATTATTTCAGCTGTAGCACACAACAGATCATCAGCTGTGAACACAAATGGCCCATTAAAATGCACTAGCTTCCCACCCATTTCAGATTCCACTTGAGAGTGAGTTGCGGGAACGGCTTTTTCTGCTTTCCCTGAAACTGTTCTGCTTGTATCTCTGTCATTATTTTGCTTTAGAGCAGCCTTTTTCCTCATCAAACAGAAGAGCATAATGCAGCAGAGTAGGAGTAGCACAACCAGGAGGCAACCAGAAGCAATGAGTATAATATCTTTGGTGCTAAGTTTGTGACGGTGATGCTTTGGCGCTTTTTTTGTAGATGGAAGGATCATAGGTGGTGGTGAAGGACAAGGGTTTGAAGAACTGTAGCCACATAGGTGAAGATTACCCACAAAAGCACTTGAGTTGAACTCTTTGGACAGTTTAGTAGGAACAGCACCAGACAGATTGTTGTAGGAAACACTGAAAGAAGTAAGATTGACTAACCCAACAAGTGAATCTGGAATTTCTCCAGTGAAGTCATTATGAGCTAAATTAAGTTGGCTGATCCCAGAAATGTTTCCAACAGAAGCGGGAATAGGACCTGTGAATTGATTGTTCTGCAGATCTAAAGAAGCTAGAGAGGAGAGGTTTGAAAAGCTAGCTGGAAAACTTCCATTCATGGCATTGTTTGATAAATCAAGCTTTTGGAGATTAGAGAGGCTTCCAAGTTCATCAGGTATAGTTCCAGAGATCTTATTATGACTCAGAGAGACCTCCTGGAGCAAACTCAACTTGCCAAGAGTTACAGGAATCTTTCCAGATATAAGATTATGATCAAGAGTCAAGAACTGAAGTTTGTAAGATCTGTTCTGTGATCCTCCCCAAGAATCTGGGATATAACCATTGAGATTATTGTTCTGGAGTGCAAGAATCGTGAGAGAATAGGGCTTGGTGAGGCTATCTGGGATTGAACCAGTTAAAGAATTGAAGCTCAGATTAAGTCTGAATAACCTGGTCGAATTTGCTAAACTGGGAGGGATTGTACCAGTGAGTGAATTGTTGCTTACATCAAGAGTCTGAAGAACAGGACAATTACCAATGGAAGGTGGTATAGAACCTGAAAGCCTGTTGTTGAACAGATACACCCCTCTGAGATTAGGGAGCAAACCCAGAGACGAAGGAACATTTCCTGTAAGAACATTGTCATGGAGACTGATCTTTCTGAGTGCTTGAAGTTGTCCTATCTTCTCAGAGATTCTTCCGCCAAGTCCCCGCCATGGAAGCTGTATTGCAATGACTTGTCCTTTCACACATTTGATTCCAACCCATCCACCTGAACAAACTCCATAACCACTGTCATTCCAACTACGTAGAACTCCTCTCAAGTCCATAAGTTCCTTCTGCATCGCTCGAAGAGACTGGTAGTCTGCTCGAGTGACTATCACACCGTCCCATTTCTGGCAGGAAGCAGTACAAGCCAGTAGAAACAAGCATAAGTGTATGTAAACAAAGAACTTGATCTTGAAGACGTATCCAAAGGTATTTCCCATGAAAATGAAATGGGAATGGGACAGAAGAAACAACTGAGATTGGAACAATGTCTCAGTTGAGTGGGGAGAGAGTTCAAGAGAAGAAGAAAGAGTTTGGTGTAGGAGAGAGTCGTTAGTGGCAGTTAGTACTAAACATAACGGCTAGTTTAACTTGCACTTTCCTGAAACGGTTATAAGCTGAAGCATGCATCTCGCAGACCAGGTACATCACCAACGGCTATATCTGTCGGTTGTAACATAAATTGCAACTTTTTACACTTTATACAGCTATTTTTGTCTCTTCGATGCCAAAACCGGCGTTTTAAAACTGAATGATGGGTTTGATTCAAGTGATGCTAAACTTTTGATTCATTTCGTTGGATCACATTAAGTAAATATGTTTTTGGGATACATCAGTTTTGATTCCCGTTACACTCGATGCGTATGTTTCGAGCATTAAACCGATGTAAACCCGATTACGACAAGAATTAGATATGACAAAGATATCACCAAATTGTTTGTTAAGAAAGACTAATGCAACCCGCACAGGTAACTCAACTGGTCTTCAGGGAGGTTGTTGAGTGCAAGATCTCAGGTTCGAGTCTCGGCAGTGACAATTTGGGAGTTTCATTCAATGTGGTAATTCCTTGTATGCACCAAATACGAGGCCCCCTCTTTGAAAAATTGAGTGAGATTAAACTGTGATTTACCCCTCCATCACTCTGTCGGACCAGAGTGTGGGAGCGTCTGGAGTGGGCGATTCCACCTTTTGAGTGCGAGAAAGAATAATGTAGAGCTTGAACATGTGAAATAAATAGAGCTATTGTATCTATTTTCAAAATAAGTACAGAAAAAGTTCATTATATCAGTAACCATTGAACCACAGTAGACCCCATCTCCTTGGTTATCAAGGAAACATTGGATGCTGATTGGATAATAAGTGAAAAACTGTAAACGTTAATAATTTCACAAACTGTCGGATTTTACGTAATTGTCTCTAGCACAAATAAAAATAAAATTTAATTAAAAAAATAACAGATAATATCAGAAATTTGATAACGCAGTTCGACACTCTTTGCTTATATCGACAGGACCCTCACTTAGATTAATTCTTTTACCAAAATACAATAGATTTATCCAAAGTTTTACTGAACTAACGTCACTTAACCCTTAACACTCTCTCTCAACTTCACTTTCCGTTAAAGAATTTCATACCCAATAATACGACCGATTTATGTTAACCTCATCAGAAGATTTTTCTCCACTACTCTTAATGAAAGACAATTAATAAAAATAAATCAAGTGATTAATCAACTAAGAAAAGAATAACAATAAACTTGAGATAAAAAAAGACTTCCCAATTAGTTCAGCACCTCCGAAATAGATCTAAAAATTGTTCACAAAATATAGGTTGATTTATGTAAATTTCAATACCAACTACACATCACGCATTACATGTCCAACAAATAAACCTCCACACAAGGACCAGCAAAAGCCACACTATGGTGACCCACGCACACACGACAAACGACACTCTCACAGCCTTCACCGCATCAAATATCTATCTCCAATTAGAAGTTGGTCACATACTCACGCACACCACCAAGCAAAAGTCAGCCGTAATTCTTTTTCAAAACAAAAACAACACTCTCGTATGTTTTCCATAAACCCA
>JANQBM010000004.1:33759412-33790719 GCA_025594535.1 Erythroxylum domingense
AATCGATTATACATAAACATTTAATTTTACCAAATATTTTTAATAAACAACTGATGTTATCCATGTCAAATCAGCTAGTTGATAGAATCAGGTAACAACTAATACAATCAACTGATTGCCTAGCATAATCTTTATCAAACACAAACACACAATGTTAAAAAAATATTGCATTCTATAAATGAAGAGACAATTCTTTTAAATTAAGATTAACTAAAAAAATGGTTAGGAGCTCATGTGACAAATCAGGTTAATGATGAATATAACGTAAGTAATTAGATTTATTAATTAATTAAATAATTTTTATAAATTAATCAATTAAAATAAGTTATTGAAATCAGAATAAATTATTCTACATATAAAATGTATTGTATAATTTATTTGCATCTTACAAATATTCTCTATAAAAAAACTTTATCATAAATATGCAAGTTGTTTAATATTGCATTAATATTCATGCGAGGTAATATAATAATAATAATAAAATTGATCAATTTTGTAAATTTAATTTAATATATTTCTATAATTTATAAATTAATAAAAAAAGTTTAATAAATTAATCAAATTTTTAAATTAAAATTTTTTATCTTATAAACTTTATTTTAAAAATTAAAATTAAATAAAAATAAAAACAAAAACAAAATATGTCAAATTTTAAAATTAAATTTTATTTAAAAATTTAAATAATTATAAAAAGAAAAATCGATTTTTTGCTAATATAATAATAATAAAATTAATCAATTCTTTAAGTATAATTTAATATGTTTTCTATAATTTATAAATTAACTAATCAATTTTTAAAATTTAAAATTTTTATCTTATATATTTTATATTTATTTAAAAAATAAAAATAAAAAACCAAATGTGTCAACACAATTTTTAAAATTAAATTTTATTTAAAAAACTTAAAATTAAAATAATAATTATATTAGCAAAAATCGATTTTTTGCTAATATAATAATAATAATAATAACATTAATCAAATTTTAAATTTAATTTAATCTTTTTCTATAATTTATAAATTAATTAAATAATTTTAATAAATTTTAAAATTTTAATCTTAAAAATTTTATTTAAAAATTAAAATTAAAATAATGAAAAATGAAAAAAATTGTCATATTTGTGACACAAAATAAGGATATAGAAACATTTGTCATAGGCGTGACAAGGCTTGACTTAATGTCTTCAAAGGTGGAGACAGATGATAAAATAAAAAAATCCTATATCTCGCAATGTTTACTTGCTGACTCTATTAATTTTTGTTCCGACTCCAGATGATAGAGACATAAATTTTTTGTTCTTTCCAAAACTGAGGGACAAGATTTCTTATCCCTGGGACAATAATAAAACACATAAGTAATTTCCAAAAATACCCCTCCCCTACTAGTTGACAGATGAACATAGGTAAGTAAATAAATAATTAATATAATTAATTACAATATTTTAATTAATGATTGAATTATGTTTTAATTAATTATATTATAGTTAATTAATTATTAATAATATTTTAATTAATTATATTGTAATTAATTAATTACAATATTTTAATTAACGAATAATGATATTTTAATTAGTTATATTTTAATTAATTATAGTATAATTAATTATATTGTAATTAATAATTAATTACAATATTTTAATTAATAAATAATTATATTTTAATTCATTATAATGTAATGTAATTGATTAATAGTAGTATTTAAATTAATTATATTGTAAGTAATTATATCTTAATTAATTAATTAATTAATTACAATGTTTTAATTAATGAATAATTAAATTTTAATTAAATAATTAATTGTAATATTTTAATTAAATATATTGTAATTAATTAATTAATTACAATATTTAATGAATAATTATATTTTAATTAATTATAATGGAATTAATTAATTAATAATAATATTTTACTTAATTATATTGTAATTGATTATATTTTAATTAATTATAATGTAATTAATTAATTAATAATAATATTGTACTTAATTATATTGTAATTAATTATATTTTAATTATAATATTAATTAATCACATTATTTTAATTAATGCATAATTATATCAGTTAGTTATGTTTTAATTTATTATATTGTAATTAATTACAATGTTTTAATTAATGATTGAATTATATTTTAATTAATTATCACAAATATTTAAAGAACAATGATATTGATACCCATTCTTCTAGATTAGGAAAGGAATTGAGAATTAGCCAAAAATGATATTTATATGTTGCTTATTTTTTTAATTCCTTATTTATAGATACAATTAATTAAATACTAATACAAATCATTCGTTTTAAAATAATTATTGAATTATATATTTCCAATCATATTATACTACAGGGGTACTTTGGTCATTGATATTTTTTTTTATGTTCTGTCAACTGCAATCGAACACATTTCTGTCCTTAAGACGAATATAATTTTTTCTATTTTATCCATCACAACTAAACATCTCATTGTCTGTAATTTTTGTTTTATTCTGTTTTTAAATTTTTGTTTCATTCCGTCTCCGTATATTGGAGACTGTAATCATACGCAGCTAAGTGTTACACCCGTGACACAAAATTTGTTTTCCTAAATTTTTTATCATTTTAATTTTAATTTTTTATAAAATTAATAGTAACATAATTAAAATTAAAATTTAATTTAATTTTTATTAAATTATTAATAGTATAATTAAAATTAAAATTATAAAAAATAAAAAATAAAAAAGACTCATTGGCGTGACTTAAGTGTTTATGTTTAAGTGAATGGATCACTTAAAATATAAACAGAAACGACGACATTTTATTAACTGGACAAAGTTAGACAGAATAAAATTAGATATAAGATTACATCACATTTTATGTATCATTCCCTCTACATGTTTATTTTATGCAACCATTTGTACATTTCTCATTCCCATCTAAAGTTCATTACCATTATTAGTATTTTTTTTTATAAAAATGAAAATTAAAGCTAGAGTTAATTCATAATTAAATAATAAATTTAATTTAAATCGATGTTTTACAATTTGAATTGAAAATTAAACCAATAAAATAAGATGTTTGGTTTAAAAGATTCAATCGGTATTAAATCATCATAAAACTTATTAAAAATTGAATAAATTTGAAAAGAGATAGTCTTTATTTATAAAAAAATTTGACATTTAATTAAAAAAAAATTTTAAATAAAAATTAAATAAATTATTTTAATTTATAAAAGCCTCGGGCTTGCCTAGGACCAAACTTGGCGACTAGGCAACTTGACCCGATTTTTTTATAAATTAAAAATGCAAAAGAACGTTGTTTTGCTTATAAAGGTCAAAGGTCGAGCTTCAGATTGAGCTAAGTCTAGGCAACTAGAGCTCAAGATTCAATTTTTCAAAAAAAAAAAAAAGGCTCGAAACTCAGTCAAGTTGTCATCTCTAATAAAAATAGTTTGATTAATTAATAAATTGATTCATTTTTTACGACAAAAGTTAGTAAATTAAATCAAAAAATGAGTTAATTCAAGATTTGTACAGTTCAATCGGCCTAATTGATTCTCTTTTTAATTAAAGATTTAAATGACACTTGTGGCCAACGCTTCTAACATGCCTGTGGCTGCTCGCGAGGTTTCAATTTATACAGGTACCCTTTTCCTGGAAAGGTTTTGTTAGCTAACAGTTAATATCTGACAAATAGGAGACTAGTTTTGAGTGTTAAGTACCCCAGCAACTTATTTACTGATAGGTGCGTGGGTTCCTGGTGGTTGATGATATTCCTTAGGCCTGGGAAAAGGCTTGAATTGTAGTGTTCTATGCTCTTGGTCTTGTGATTGGGATTGTCAAATACATCAAGCTTCCCACAATTTGTTTATGAAAGTGTCGTCAACCTTTCTTCTTTCAAGTTTTTTCACAAGCTTGATGCTAGTATCTGCTGGTGTGTTGACAGGATTGCAATCCTTCATTTAAAACCTGTCTAATATCCCTTCCACAAATTTTATGAATGAGCTGGGAAGGTCAAATGTCATGGTGGGTCAGAGCGTCCTGGCTGTGTTACCATTGTTGATGCTGTTTTTCCTCCTGGAGGAGATTTCTCAGATCCTGTCACATCTGCTACCCTCAGCATTGTCCAGATAACGTAGAACATTGTTTAGGAGATTATGGATGGCAAATATGATGATCCAGAACTTGGTTAAGACCACCTGGTGATGCCGACTTCAAAATGTGAAGTATTAATCCATTTATAAGCATTTTATCTGTTGGTCTTCTTACATTTCTAACACAAGGATACCATAACTGTACACATATCTATCTTTTGATACTTATACTCTAAAATTTATACAAAAAGCTATTTGGCTTTACTGTTGACAAACCCTTTCCATTCTAATGGTTTTTACAGGTTGTTCATGATCCTAAATTGAATTGATATGTGATAAAAAAAAGTTTTGAAGATCATTGGCAAATATAGATCCTTTTGATAATCAAGCCATTTGTTCATAACATAAAAGCTGAAATTTGAAGCAAGTTCTTGTTTGATATCTACTAATGCTTTTAACTTAATACTATTGAAGAACTCTAATCTTTCTTTTCATTTTCAAGAAACTTGAAAGCCATATATTTATTTTCAAATTGACTTTTCATCACCACAAAATGGTTTGACTCATTTGTTCATCTTACATTTGTTTTCCTCTTCTTTATTATGGTTTCAGCAGTGTCAGTTGATGGATCCAAGCATAGCTGACTAATTTGTATTAACCTTTTAACTTCACTTCATCTTTGTTATCATTTGGAGAAAGTAGGTAGTACTTTTCAACCTATAAACTTCTTCTCATTGGATTGAGAAAAGAGTATTAACAAGAGAAACGCAAGCATTAACAGATTCATTTCTGAAGCAAAATTTTGCAGCAGCTAAATGACTTCAGCTACAACTTGAGTCCTTTTCAACAGTGTCATAAACATTTCAAAAGTTTCTGTAGGTTATAACTCTTGCAAGTTATGACACTACAAAGATACTATGAAGAATAATGATTCTAAAAATTCTGTCAAAGTTGCAATCCCATGTGATTTGTTGGCTGAAATGTCTTACACCTATCAAGAACAGTTTCAGACCTATCAATGCTTTATATAAGATTATACTTTGTGGTGTTTTAACAAGGTATATTTTTATATAATTGAAGAGGAAAGTAGTAACATGATATTTAGTACTTGATTAGCATCTAGAGACTTAAATGTCCAAAAAAGCATTTCTGATCAAATGGAGTTTCCTATTGACAATCCCTATATTCATTCTATCTTTAGGTGATTCTGCAGAACAGGCAACTCCAACTTCAAATATAGATAGTAAACACTTCTGCACTTTCGGTTTCATAGAGGTTGCTTCTCCTGCAGCTTCTGTTTCAAGAAGAACTGGGTCTACTATATCCTCTAGTCTTTGTGGCATTGCAATGCCAATGAAGTCACGAAGATTTAATTCGTCTTTAAACATTTCATCAGTTGGTCTTCTTCCTGAGAACATTTCTAACAAAAGGATGCCATAGCTGTACACATCTCCCTCTTTTGATGCTTTGCCACCCATTCCGTATTCTACAATTAATGAATAATACAAAGGTCATTTGGAAACCAGTTAGCTGATTTTCTTGTTAGTTCTCTAGTTAGTGAGACGAATATAAATGATAATAAGATATGATAAACTTTGAAGCAATATTACTTTTACAATATTTGTATTATAAAAAGAAAGAAGTTGGTACCTGGAGCAGTATAGCCAATTGTCCCTTTTATTCCTGTAGAACTAGTTAGGTTTTGTGATAAGTCGTTGATGGCTGAGATGATCTTTGCTATACCAAAATCACTGACATGGGCAACCATGTTCCTGTCCAGAAGAACGTTGCTAGGCTTCAAATCACAGTGAATTATTGAACTTTCACATTGGTCATGGAGATAATGTAAGGCAGATGATACATCAATTGCAATGTTTAGTCTTTGAAGAACGTCAAAATGCCTTTTTGTGTATCTTCTGTCAGGATTTGGATGCAACCAATTTTCCAAGCTCCCATTTTCCATAAACTGGTAGATTAGAGCCATAAATTCATTGCCCTTGTAATCCAGGCTGGAGCAATAAGTTAGGACCTTTACAAGATTCCGGTGTCGAATGTTCCCCAAGATTTTGCATTCAACAAGAAAACTCCTTGCAGCTCTCACATTTTGAAGATTGAGGACTTTAATGGCTACTTGGCTTTGCAATTGATTCAAAAACCCTATATAAACAGAGCCAAAACCACCTGATCCTATTAAATTGCTTGCAGAGAATCCACCAGTTGCTTGATGGAGATCTTTGTAGGAAACATTCAACAATTTTTCCACAGACTTAGTTCCAGAAGGTGACTTCTTTTTAGATTTTCTCCTCCATAAACAAGATAAGATGATCAAGATCAAGAAGGCACTTACAACTGCACAAGGAATGATGATTGATAGCTTGAAAGTAAAGGACTTCTTTGTTGTATTGGTGGGACATTTTGGTAGAAGTAGTTCAGGAACACCACCACAAAGCTTTCTGTTTCCAATTAATGACACCGCTCTTGCATTTGCAAAGACCCCTCCATTTGGAACCTCTCCCTCAAGATCATTGAAAGAAAGGTTTAGATAACCTAAAAATTGTAGGCTTTGTAGATCTCGGGGAATTTCACCTGTAAGGTTGTTTCGTGACAAATCTAATTCTTGAAGGCCCTTTAGGGAAGCTAAAGATGAAGGAATCGAACCTCGGAAGAAATTTGCATTCATGTAAAGTTTTTCCATGCTAAGGCATTGTCCAATGGTTGCTGGAATTTCACCAGACAGATTGTTTGCAGAGATATAAAATGTGTTCAATTGTTTCATATTTCCTACTTCTGTTGGTAAATTTCCAGTTAAGGAGTTCCATGACAAATTGAGTAATTTACTTAAGGAAGGCAGGCTTATTATCTCCCTGGGTATGGCTCCACTAAACTTATTTTCGGAAGCGTAAAGTTCACCCAAAAATTGGCAATTTCCAATACTAGAAGGAAAGTTTCCTTCCAAATGATTCTTAGACAAGTATAGCCCATACAAATGACTAAGGTTGCCTATGGAAGATGGAACCTGACCGGACAACCTGTTCCTATCTAAATATAATGCTTGCAAGTTGGGTAACATTCCAAGTTCAGAGGGAATCAAACCAATTAAATGGTTCTGCTCCATATCTAAAAGATTTAGGTTGACTAATTTGCTTAGACCTGCAGGAATACTTCCCGTGAAATAATTGCCTCCAAGGTATAACGCACTTAGCTGAGAAGACAAATTAGAAAGTGAGGCAGGTAAAACACCTCCGAAGTTATTTGCATTGAGGGCTAGGATGTCCAGACTGGTACAGTTCTTCAAGGATGTTAAGAAAACCAAGTCTTTTGCAGATCCTCTTCCTAGGCTATTGTTGTAGAGTTTTAATATTCGAAGATTTTTCAGATTTCCTAAACTAACCGGAACTTGTCCAACAAAGTTATTGTTACTAATGCCAATTACTTCCAGTTTAGAAGCATTGCCAAATGATTCCGGGATTGATCCAGAGAATCTATTTTCGCCAATGCCAAAGAATCTGAGACTTGGGAGATTGAAGCCAATGTCGGATGGTATAGTCCCACGAATTTGATTGAGAGCAATTGAAAAGACCCTAAGCGATGAAATATTAAAAAGGGTCTCAGGAATTGTACCAGAAATACTATTGACTTCAATCGAGAAGTTTGTTAAGCTTGATAGTTTGCCTATTTCAACAGGAAGCTCCCCCATCAAATTGTTTTCTCCAACATAAAAAAACTTGAGCAATGTGAGGTTGCCAAGTGAAGATGGTAGCTTTCCTGTTAAGTTGTTTCGAAAAATGCCCACATACTTTAGCTCCACAAGAGAACCAATGCCATCAGGGATTTTTCCAACAAGCTTGTTGTATGAAAAATCTATACTCTCGAGCTTGGTACAATGAGACATGTTGGTTGGAATATGTCCCCCTAAAATGTTCATGTAGAGATCAAATTTTCTCAACTGGTGCATGTTGCCAACTTCCTGCGGAATCTCGCCCGTAAAACTGTTGTCACTCAGCACCAAAAACCTGAGAAAACTTAGATTTCCAATGAAGGGTGATATAGTTCCAACCAAATTCTTCCCAGTTATGTTCAAGGACGTGACTCGTTGATGCCAACGACCGCATGTGATGCCACGCCAGTTGCAGAAAGAAGTGGAATCATTCCAGGAGTTAAAGATTCCAAAAGGGTCGTTGGATATCCCACTCCTGAATTGGAGCAAAGCAATCCTGTCGGTTTCATTCCCTAAAGAACTGGTCTGACACCGTTGGAAGTTGGAAGATAGTAAAAGGATCAGTTGCAGAGATGCAAATGAAGAGAGGATGGTGCTAGTATAAAGATTCATTTGGCTTAAACTATGAAGATTGAGCTCTTTCTTTCTTTACTTTTTCAACTTGCGAATATTGGAGTTATGAATGTATTTACTGCCAAAGAACTTACAAGAATGTATTTGCTGCCAAAGAACGTACAAGGTGGCAAATTTGCAGCCACTCAACCTGGCGAAGACAAAAGAAGTCATTGTCGAGAGTTGATTGGCGGGACACCATAATAGACTTTGGTTTTTATAAAGACTACCTTTATGCTAAAGTGATAAGATGCTTTTATCTAATGGAAAAAACAAAAGTGAATTTGAAAGACGAAAGGGAGAAGTCTGTAGATGGCAATGTGCTGACTCATGGGTTATATTTAAGTATTTTTAAAATTTACCGATCTATCCAAATAAAATCATTAGCACAATTCACAATTAAGTGTTATTATCGATGTTTGGAAGGAAAACTATGATGGAGGATTAAGCTACTTGTTCAGAAGGCCAAGTTGCTGTAGAACATGCCAAATATTCAATTTATGATCTTCAAGTGGAGTTGTCTCCATACTAGTTACAGCCATAGTTGTGCTGAAATAATATGAAGCTGCCACTTTTGTGCCTGGAGCTGTGGAGTGATTGTTTATGAGGTACATTGAGAGAGGAATGAAGAAGGAAACTTGATACCCTTAGGAAGGTACCAAATGACTGAGGTTGCTTATGAAAAATCGATCCAGACAACCTGTTTATGTCTAAATATATAATGCTTGCAAGTTGATATCATTCCAAGTTAAGATGAACGGAACCAGTTATTGTCACTCATTTCAACTAATTCCAGTTTAGAAGTAGTATATTGCCAAATGAATTTGAGATTGATTGGAAGAATGTATTACTGACATTTCACTCCATCTCTTTTGAGCAGTAAGATTCTGAAACTTTCGGGGTGTATCTAGAATAATAAGTTGTGTGCAGACTTGGCCAGTGCGAAATTAGCTTATATTTGTGTTGGCTCACTCTTCAATGATCACTGTTCTAAGAAAATGAAGTTCTTGGTGATTTTGTTTGTTCCAGCCTGTTCTTGATGCTCTTTTCCCCACTGTTCTTGGAGGAACTTGTGCCATTCTTGGGGCATTTGGCTGTGGCAAAACAGTCATTAGTCAAGATCTTTCAAAGGTGACACTTGTCATTCCTTTTACCAGTTTAGCAGAATCATTATAACTGGGACTTGTCGATAAGGGATTATACCTTTTCGTTTGCAGTATTCCAATTCTGATACTGTTGTTGATGTTGACTGCGGCGAGCAAGCAAATGAAATGGCAGAGGTTTGTGATTCTCTCATGTTTGTTATTAGTTATACTACTGTCGATTCTCTTGATACTTATCTCTAGGTGCTAAATTTGTCACTACTATTCCAATGAATCTCAGAAATGGGCCTAAAGCGGTGAATTTATAATCCTTGCCTTCCCAAATGGCGCGTTTCAGTTCTTCTTCTTCAGTTCTTGCAAAAGAAAGGTCAAGTGGTTAGAGGTCTCAGTACACTGGACTTTAATGGAGAAGCGCGTGTGGAGCGCGTGTGAACAGTCTCTTAATAGTTCTAGTTCCCTTTCTCGGGAAACCTTAGCTTCTGTGAGATCTCTTATTGTCAATCCTCACACATCCGATTCAACAATCTCTTCAATCCTCAAAACCCTTACTCGCTGTCTCCAACTCAATACGGACTCGCTCCACCGCCAACACATTCTCAAGCTACTCTCCGACCTCGCCTCGTGCCGGACTCACCTCTCCTCTTCGATACTCGAGTCCGTCAGCTCCAATTCGCAACCGTCCGCCGACTCGCTTGCCGCAGTCGCTTCAATCGCGGAATGCGATCAGAGCTTAAGAACAGAACTCGACGAAGAGTTGTTTTTGTCTCTGTGCTTTGGCTCCTCGCCGTCCACTCGCACGTGGCTTCTCAGAAACGCGGCGGAGAGGTTAAGTGTACCGACTCACGTGTTGCTCACGGTGTTCCTAGGGTTCACGAAGGATCCGTATCCATATGTGAGAAAAGCCGCTTTGGATGGCTTAGCCGAACTGCCGAAAAAATGCACCGTTTTTAATCCGAGCGTTGTTGGAGGATGTTATTTCCGAGCTGCGGAGCTTCTCGAAGACTCTGAAGATTGTGTACGTTTAGCGGCTGTTCGTGTGGTAATGTGAATCAATCATTTCTTTTTTGTTGTTCTTACTTCTCATCAGTTGGATTATAACTGTTTGATGTTTGAGTACAGGTCAGTGAATGGGGCCAAATGCTTGCAGAAACTACTCAAGAGGAAGATAGGAGAGATTGGTCAGATGTTGTATTTGTACAGGTAAATAGCTCTTCTCCATTATTGTTTTCTACGGAATTTGATCTTTTCGATATATAATTTGTTCTTCTTGTGATGCAGCTTTGTTCTATGGTAAGGGATATGAATGTGGATGTTAGAGTTGGAGCTTTTGATGCTCTTGGAAAGACAAAAATGGTATCAGAGGATGTTCTATTACAAACTTTGTCTAAGAAGGTTCTCAGTATCATAAAAGAGAAGAAATCTAGTGGTCGATGTAATGCTCAGAATTGTGCAGGAGCTTTTGTGCACGGTCTTGAGGACGAATTCGTCAAGGTAACTTCAGTTTGTGATTCTAAATATTACCAATATGTGCTTGAGATATAAATCCTATAGCAGTGTACTTGGGTAGATTATAAATTATTGTTCAAGCCCTTTTAAGCAGATTGAAACCTTTTCCTGAGCTTTAGACTTGTCACTAACAACCATCTTTGAGAGTTGAGTGTTCTGATCGGGGCTTGTCTGAAGGTACGAAGAAGTGCCTGTCACTCGCTGCAAATGCTTGTTGTCCTATCCTCTGAGTTTGCTGGTCAGGCCTTGAATCTACTAATGGACATACTCAATGATCACTCGATAGTTGTCAGGTTAGAGGCGATTGAAACTCTATGTCGTATTGCAACTTTTGGGTGTCTAAAGATGCAAGATATACACATGCATATGGTGAGTTGATCTTGTTGCTAACAGATTTTAATTTTAAAATTTGAAGAATATATAACTCTTTATTTGTTCATGCTCAGTGTATCATCTTCATTTGGCTTATCAATCTTGAATCAATTGTGTTTTTCTAACTAATTCTTTTGTTTTACTTTTACTCTTCATGTCAAACATGATAACTAGCTTGATGCCATTTTTTTCTATTTTTTTTATCACGTGCTTAATCACAAAGTTTTTGCAGTTCCTTGGCACTCTCTTTGACAAGAATTATCAGATAAGATCTGCAGCAAGGAGAATAATTAAATTCGTGACACTGCCCAAACTGGAGTTTTTTAGACTCTGTATTAATGGCCTACTTGAAAATTTAGAAAGATATCCTCAGGTATGCTACTCTTCCATCATACTATTCGGTAAAAATTTTCAGAAAGCATGCCCTCTCCCTTGTGACCCAGAAAAGAAAAAAAAATATTAATCTTATCGCGCCAATATGATTTCTTGAATAAATCGCCTGGTCTGATCTTGTACCTTTTTCCTGTACCTCACATGCTCATGTTTTAATTCCAGGATGAACCTGATGTTTTCTCAACTTTGTTTTATATTGGGAAAAACCATGAGAAATTTGCTGGTCACATTATCAAGGAGGTTTCCCAAGAGGTGAGCTCAGTCATAACTTGCTTTTCAATCTTGATGGTCTGCATATATTACTCTCCTAGTTGAATACTTGGGACTTGGGACTTGAGACGCTCCATACAGGTTTCTTAGGAAAAGTAAAGATTTCTTTTTCTTGCAACTGCTTTTGACCTAAAAACTTTTTTCTCCCATAAATCTGTATCTTTGTTGTTTCTTAGATTTACCACGTTTCTAGTGCACTCTTTTTTCCTTTCCTGTATCTTCTTGTCCATCCGACACAGATAGAGCCAGTTGGTGAGGGAAGATTGAACTTTGATTCTGCAAGAGTGGCTTCATTTCTCGTGCTTTCAATCTCAGCTCCACTGGCAGCAGATCACAATGGCCAAAGTATTCCACCCATAGTGTTCTCATATGCAGTTACGCTTCTGGGAAGAGTCTCTAATGCACTGAGAGATGTTCTGGATCGCAACACTCTTTTGGAGTACTTGTCCCAATGCAGCAGATCATCTGTTCCATCCAGAACCGAAGTTGAAAGGGAATCTTTATTGCATGATGTGCCAAGACATATGGACATGGATTCTAGTAGCTCTGTTGAAGGTCCTCTGCTGCAAAGGATTAAGGAAGCTTCTGAGTTTAGGTTGACAATGTCATATGAATCAAGCAATGCGACAGCTACACTTGTTGAATACGAACTGGAAGAGAATGATGGAATTTTAAAGTCAATTAACCTTGTCCTTGTTAAGGTTAATGACATCTGGCCCTTGGTACTATCTGGCTCCACCAATGAAGTACTGAAAACATTTAGGTAGCAATATAGGAGCTTTTTTCCCTTGTGATTTCTTTTGTACCTGTCTATTGCTACCTGAAAATTTTTGATCGTGCAGGGCTTGCAAGGAAGAGCTAGAAATGTTTGCCCATGCATCACATAAATCTGCTGGTGCATTAGCATTTGCTTTGGAATGTGTCAAGGCAATTAAACTGCTTTCTAAGATAATGGGGCGTATCATTGGTAAGATCTGGCCACGCGGATCAGGTTATCTGGAGATACTATTTGGAAAACTTGATGTGAAACTCAGAGAAATAAGGTGTAGGTTCATTGAACTTTCTGTAGAAACAGAGTTGCACGTCTTAGAGCTTGTAGTTGTGGCTTGCATATTGAGATTATCTGCTGTTGAACTCTGTTGCTACCAAACTACTTACCAAAGACTTTCTGCTACACTCTCTCGCATTGAATTTCTTCACAAGGAAGAATCTATTGAGCCATCCAATTTCGTTCTGGAAATCAAGAAAAGTTTGGATGACATTGGCAGTGCTTTAAATAATACTCCCTGGATCTCCTCTCGCTTCACAGAGTTGGTCAATCACTTTTCCCCCAAGCAGTTGATCATCTTGAGAACACTAAAGCATGCAAATGCCGAATTAAGTGTTCATGGTAATGAACCGGAAAATCCCCTTCCTTTTGTCCCAGGACTACCTTTGGCTATCCCTTTGGAATTTACTTTGCATAGTGTTTCAAGCAGTAGCAGGTTGTGGCTGAGGATAACACTAAGTGGAGAGTTAACTCAATACGTCTTTTTAGATTTGAACCTACTTGGAGGCTCTGATGAGGTCAGTAAGTTCACATTCAATGCACCATTTTACAGAACACCAAAAGCAGGTTCATTCTCATTGAAAGTTTGTATTGGTCTTGAGTGTTCTTTTGAGGATGCACAATTGATCAAAGGCCGGGCGGGTCCAAAACGGCCATTAGTGTATCTTTGTCAGGAGAAAGAAGTTTATCTGCGCACGGTTTAAAGGACTTGGTGCTCTTTGCTTGTGAAGTTCAAAAGAGCATCAATGGCTGTAATACCTAACATTATCTGCTACACATAGTCGCGCATGCTCTTTCTTTTCGACAATTCCTTTGACGGCCAATTCCAATTGCTTTGAAGGGAATCATCTATCCATCGCTAGCTACGAATTTTGTTTATTTAATACACAAGTACAAGAGTATTTGTTGAAAAGGAAGCTCCTTCATCTCTGCATTTGAACCGTGAATGCCTGTTCACCACAAAACTTCCAATCCGGCCAGGGTAACCTTGATGAAGTTGAAGTTGATGCCAGAGAGTTCATCATTTCCAAAATGGTTTGTCAAGATATAATTTCAACTTCATAATCTCATATCAATCTTTACCTAATTTGCTTAAAATATTTGCAGGTTGGCTTGATTAGGTGTCGGAAGACGTTAATTATGCTACAGTTTTATGATTAAACCTTAAATGATTAAGTTCCTATGGAAGCACCAAAGGTTCCCCATCAAGTTGATGGTATTTTCTTAACTGGAGGACCACATTAAGCTTTGCTTTTATCTCAGAAAATACTGTTCTAGTTCTGTTTACTCTCTCTCTTGCCTAAAATTTGCAGCAACAACTTAAATGAACCCAAGTGTCAGATGGCACTTGAAATGCTGACCGAATAAGACGACATTAATCCATACTACTAGTCTTCAGATGTGGTACGGATACGAAGCTCTTATGTCTTGTTGCGGGATGAAATCTACTGTCATTTACTCAGTTCTTACTCTGTGCCAGCAAATTTTACCCGGCCACTTCTATCAATCAACAACAGATGAGATCTGTTGGTATAGATTAAGAATCGGGTAAGTGAAATAGTTAATCTGATGCATTGTCAAACAATATCTATTTCTTAATCTCAATTAAGAAGAGTTAGAAGAAGGCTGGTGAATATTATTATTAGTATGAGAGTTGTCTTTATGGGATAAACCAGAATAAGCCGAGTTTTGTATTACAATCGTGCAAAGTTTATCACTAAAGTCTGCACAATTTTGATCAAAAAGCTTGCCAGCCACTGAAAAAGACCATGCATCCCTGATCGTATATAGACAAAAACGATCGTCATCAACTAACTATTACAAGTTTACAACCTTAGATGACTTGCATCGTAATAGCTGACAAGAAGCATCTCTTCCCAATTGTCCTGCTGCCACTTTCATGCCAACCCTGACCCTCCTTGAAATGTTCTACCTGATATCACTCTCAGAGTTTCAATTTAGCCGCAAAACATAACTGTGTTCTGTAATTTTTGTCAAAAACTCCCTTACCGTATCTACAATGGTTTCATCCGCTTTTACCCCGCCAATAACGTATATGGAGTCTTTGACAGCAACTGACGTAGCATAGCCTCTAGGATTGTTCATTAGGTCCCCATCAATCCACAAGTCAAGACGCGGGTCGTATATTTCAGTGGTAGCAACCATATCATTTCCATCAAAGCCACCAATTGCATACCTACATAAAGGAGTAGCTCTTAAAAATTGCATTTCGAAGCAACCATCTTATCTAGAAAACTATTGCTGGAAACAAGCTTACAACTTCTCGTTCAAAACAACCAATGTGTGACAGCCCCTTCTTGAATTCATACTGGGTAATCTGGACCATGAATGTTCTCTGGGATCGAATCTTTCGGCAGACCTGAGAGAAATAATTGTCATTTTATGGTCAAGGCAAAGCAAGCTTTCATGTGGAGATATACTCGTTTCTAAGAAAGTTATTTGCTAAACATGATCCTGCAGTAATGCAGTGTTTCGATCATTTTGGCATAAACAAACGATAGGGTCTTACTTTAAATAATCATTCCCATCATATCCACCACAAGTATAAAGTGCCCCATTCAGCTCCACAGCAGCATGAGAAAATCGCTGGAAAGTAAGCAAATCCATGGGCAACATGTTAATCAGTTTAATGGAAGTACTCGTATGTATCAAGACAAGAGGATGTAAGCCATTCAAACAAGGTAAAGAAAGAGTTGTTCAATATCCGGATGTGTTCTAACATCTCCAGAACATAGATAAAAAGGAAAGAGCAAAGGAACTCAATGTTTGTCATCTCATTATGTGCAGTCCTTTTGCTTGTTAGATTCCAATTTCACTAGGTTCTGATCAAACATCATCAATGGAACAACACAGACTGTAGTTAGAATATGATCTGATGGCATTGCCTTGAATTGCATGGAGCTCCTTATCATCATTTCAGCAAAGATTTTAACAAAATCCAGTAGACTTAACACCTTTCTATTTAAATCTTGCTGCTAAACCTTAAAGATTCAAGCAAGTGAAACATGTTATGTATGCATGTTTAAACAGAAATTGTAAACACCAAGTTGGACATTTCATCAAATTCAATCATAATTTCCACAATTTTAGGTTAATCTTATCACCAAGCACCCCAAGAATATACACAGATTGGAAGCTCACTTCCAGTTGATAAACAAAACTTACCCTGTGTAGCATTGATCTTGTTAGAATCCATCGTCCAAGATATAAATCAAGCATCTCAACGTCAGCAAAACTTTCCACACCGTCGCCACCACCAACAGCAAATATCTTTTCATTTAATGTAGCACCAGCCAAACCCCCTCTCTTCTTAGTCAAGGAAGGTTGTAAAGTCCATTGATCATTATCTGGATTGTATGATTCAACTTCAACAGAGAAAGAGAGAGTGAGAAATAAATAAGCACCGGGGAGTCATACAAAATTTGGTATAAGCAAATACCTGTGTCATACCACAAAAAGCCATTTCCACCACCGAAAACATAAAGTTCTTTATTCAAAGATGCCACTGAAGTATATGAGCGAGTGCAGCTCATTGGCCTTAATGATTTTAGAACATCCTTACTAGGAAAATATAAATCCAACGTGGATGACATTGATTCACCATCATATCCACCGACAAGATAGATGGACTCCGTAGGATCCAAATGCACTTCATCATCAGAACTAATCCCGGTTTCGTCATTTAGCACACTTGAAGAACTAGGCCTGGATTCCAACATCATGCAGCGATCTTTCAACTGTTGAATTTCTTCTTCAGCCTCAGCCTGAAATGTCATGGAAAACACACTCATCCAATAAACAGCACCAAACACACTCTGCTAACATTAAAATAGACAACCACATAAGAACATTTATTGAATTTGTTAATGGTCAATCATAATCTAAAACACATAACTGAGTTTCAATATACAATAGAAAAAGAAAAATAGAATTTAAAGATCACCTCATAAATATAGGCACTTATGAGGCTCAAAGTGAGCCAATTTAAAATCTCAGACTGGAAGCATCTCAAGAAATCTTTGTAGCAAGCTCATGCCAATGCGTAAAATTATTAAACCGTACCACTAGATGTTTAGTTCCTCCTAAAACTAATGCATGAACAAATGGAACCAGTAAAGTCAGTGTCCAGAACAATAAGAAGAGTGAAATTATGAGAACATGAAGTAACAGAAAGTGGTAATTCAAAGACCAGAAACTCTTACCAACTTATGCTCCAGATAATCCGTCTTCTGACATTGTTCACTTGTAAAAGTCTTAAGCTCCACCATTTCCTGCACTAACTGCATAAAAAGATAATAAAGAAAATAAGAGCATGGATGCAAATGAAATAATTATGCAAAAGTTGAAATCCCTGATCATAGCAAAAAAAAAAAGAAGAAGAAGAAGAAGACGAAGAAGAAAGAGGAATATAAAAGGAAGGTATAATTCAAAAAACCCTTCCTCAGTGTCATGTTCACCAAGATTTATAAAACCGAAGCCTTACCTGATGTATAATGGATTGACAAGAGGGCAAGGTCAAGGCACTATCTTCAGCCTTCTCTGGACTTATAATGTCCTTTGGTGAACCCTTGTCCTCAAACTGTATATCAATCACATCAGCAGAATCTTTCATATGATCCTTCAAGGATAAGTCTTGAGCTTGATAGCTAAGAGCCAATTTTTCCAATTTTCGGTATATTAAGTCTCTCTCATCTTCTTCTGATGTCTCCCTATCCAACTGATCTCCCACTGACTGGTTATCTTCATATAAAGGAGATCTATGGTCAGGATCACCTCTTTTTACAACAGAACGATGAGAACGCTTCACCAAAGCAGAAAGTGGTTTAAAGCCTTCATCGTCCTCTCTCACTTCGTGAGATTGGAGAACTTGATATTTAGCTCTCCACTTTATTGAATTCTGTGGTACAACAGGACTAGGGGTCACTGTTGTAGACATAAACAATGATATCAGCTTACTTGCTTGTGTATGGTCTAGCTCAAAATAGAATTGGTTATGACTGTAATAGTTATCCAGAATTTTTGGTTTAAAATGTTCTTCAAGCAAAGGCTGACATTGAAGTCGAACACGAACTTGAACCTTCAAAAAACAGCAGTTATCATTTGATCTCAGTCCTCACGTGTATGGAAAAAATGCATATCATAAAAATGAAACATGCAAAGTACCTGTGCAGGAAATAATGTTTTGTGAGAACCATCAGCAGTCCACCCATAGGGGTCAATATTCATTTGGCCACAACTAACAGCCTCAAAGATTCCATGAAGTTTCCTATCAGAGTAATTGAATAGGAACAGTGGCAGTCCAGGATCAATGTTTTTCACATACATAAAGTGTTGAGATGGTAAACCTGATAATATAGACAAGGACATCCTTTAGAGTTGTATGGTCGCAGAAGCGGGCATAAATAAAAGCAGGCAGAATCAGAATGCCACTCTTGTACGAAAATTTGCAAATAATACTTGTAGAATGCAAATAGCTTACCAAATAGTTGCTTGGTTAAGCATTCCTGGATGGTACTAGTCTTGCATCCAAATATGACACCTCCGAGCCGACTTTTAGTCAAATTTTTAGCAGAGGAATTGTTCATCACAGAACCAGGAGATTTCACACCAAAAGCATGAGTTTTATCAGCCCCCTGTGATTCAGAAAGGGCGATATATCGATAGCATGAATCTTCACCACTACAACTCAAGTATCCAACAAGGCAAGGAAGTCACACAGGAGGAAACAAAAGGAACCGAACATATAACTTCAAATGCAAAATCAAGAAACAATAACCAAGATGTCAATCTAAACTTCTCTAAATAGTCAAATAGAGATTTTCATCCATTTCCACTGAAGAACTTCTCAAAGTTCGTGACTTCCTGAGTTGAAGCACATCTTAACACAATGCATATTTGTGCATACTTGACAACCATCAGAAAAGGCAAATTGATGAAGAAGGATAACATCTTTAGGAAAGCATAATCAATCACAAACTGAAAACGTAAATCGAACAAAAACAAACTGAATATTGTTGAAGAAAAACCAACCCTCTAGGTAATCGGATTGAAATTTTAATCCCAACATAAACATTCAAGAAATTAGCATCAAACACAAATACCCCACGGAAAACAACACAACTACAAAACAAACACAAGGGACTCACTCAATCACCCACTCAGATTGGGTTCGCACAATCTAACCCAATAAGTTAAATCCATAAAGGTTGCTGAATCCCTAAAGAACAAGATAAAAGAAAAACCAAAACGAAGAATAAGAAAAACGACGAGACTTTCTCGACAACCCAACAAAAATGAACACCAAAAACTCAAAAACAGAGCTCCAGCTTCCAAATAAAGAAACCCCATTGCATTCCCTTTCCAAGTTCACTAAAAACAAAGGAAATGAGATAGAGACGCATTACCGTGACGATCGAGTGATGTTCATGAACAACAAAACCATCCACCAGAGCTTGTGCCAGAGAGCGACTTAGCTAACAAGAAGCGCGAAATGAGACTGTAACACTATTTATGGAATCTTTTTTAATATTCTTTAAATCAATTAAGAAAATAAACTAAATGCCTTCTTTAACAAGTTCAAAGCATATATTTGTGTCGGCAATACTTAAATTTGTGGATAAGATTTAACGAAATATGATAAAAATATTATAACTGAAATAAGAGATTTGATCTCTTGATTTATAGATTAGCCCAATATTAGATTGCTCGAGGTCCAATTCTTTTAAACAAAATGATATATCGTTTTGTTTAAAATAATTAAGCTTAGGCAAGCTTGAGGTCGTACTTAATTCAAGAAGAAAATACTTTTCATTTTCCTTTCCTCCAAGAAAATGTGATTTTCATTAATTAAAAATAAAAGAATATTTTTAATTAAATTTGAATCAAATTTTAAATTCAAATTTAATTTAAAACATAATTATTTTAAAATTATAAATCTTAATTTTAAAATGAATTGAATCTAATTCAGATTATCATTTTTATTTAAAATTAATCATATATAAAGGCAAAGGTATATTCATGTTTAAAGTAAAATTACCATGTCTCAATTATTAAAAATTTTATTAATTGAATGGTATATATAATTTGATAATTAAAATAGGAAAAGGTTAATATTCAAGTGTTTATTTAGAGATAAATTAGAGAAAACAATTATTAATTAAAAGAAAGTAAATTATGCATTACTCTTAAAATGGTTTTTCTTATTTTTAAAATACTATTTATTATTTTAAAATAAAGTATTGTGCTTATCTTTATGATTTTAGTAAGTTTTAATATTATAAGTGACATTTTTAAATTAATAAAAAGGGTTATATGAAAATTATAGAAATAAATTATTTTATAAAAGATTTTTCTTAAATAAATAGAAGCATGCATGTGTTTTATTTAAAGATAATAAATTTAGTCAAGATGGAATTTTTAAAATTTTCAGTTTAAATTTAAAATTTTTGATAAATTTAATTTTAAAATCAATTAAATTAGATAATAATTTAATTTAAACTAATTTAATATTTATAAATGAAATAAAGTTTACAACTTTTTCAACCTTAGATATATAAAAATAAAATTTACTTTTACCTTTAAAAAGTGAAGTAAAAAGCTTTAATTGAACTTACAAGTCACTAATAAACTTAAGGCCTACAAGTAAAATAGTAGTAGTAATTGGGTCATAGAGGATCTCAAAGGTCCTCCAATTTAGTGTAAATTGTAAATAGAATTCTTAATTTAAATGTATTTAAAATTAATAAATATAATATAATATAATTATTTTTATGATCAAAATTAAAATTAAAATTAGAAATTTTCAAATTTTGAATTTAAAATATTAACCCAAAGCTTAAAATTTTTTAATGATTTAAAAACTAATAAAAAATAGAAAAAAATCTAAAATTTAATAGTTACATTTATTGCAAAACTTTCAAGTCAGGATGGAATTTATATAACCAAATCCCAATCTATTATATTGATAATACTAAATATATGGCGCAAATTCTATCTTCTAATATTAACCTATATGAACTTAGATGATTATGTTTTGGTTTTGGATTAATCAAAATTTGAATTTAATAGAATTCAACCTGTTTAACTCAAAACAAAATTAAATTATGATTATAGGTATGATCATAATCAGAATTGTTTTCTTTTGTTATGCAAAAAGGACTTCATTTACTATATTCATCTGCAGTATCAGACATCAGATAGATTGTCTAAAGATCAAGGCTTTTTTCTGATTTAATGTAATCCCATGATCAGAATTGTTTTCTTTTACTATGCAAAAAGGACTTCATTTACGATATTCATCAGATACACCAAAAGATCAGGGCTTTTCTCTGATTTAATGTAATCCTATTATCAGAATTTTTTTCTTTTGCTATGCAAAAAGGAATTCATTTACTATATTCATCAGATACACCAAAAGATCAAGGCTTTTTTTTGTTTAATGTAATCCCCATTTACATTTTGGAGTTCCACACACAAAAAACTTAGCTGCTACTTTTCCAGGTAAAAATGGTGATCTCTGCAAAATTTCTACACTGGCAAGTTAAACTTTACAGGATTCATATCAGCGAAGGTAAAAGCTTAGCTGGTGAAATAGAAGCTCAGGTCACGTCTGTTTCAGAAATATCTTGGACTAGCTTGCAAGGTTTCTGGGTATGAATTAGTTTCTCTATTCTTGACAGGTTCAGAGGCTAACGCCACTGGTTAGTTAATCAGTACACAGCTGCAGGCACTTTGGTTTGAACCCTGGTCCAAAGTCAACGCTGAAAGTCCGAGTAGGTCGGTTTTACGTTCAGGAAGGCCAGCTTGAACTGGTTCCGATCAAAATGACGTCTTTTAGCCAAAGTTTGCAGGCAAAGAAAATCCTATGACCCAGACATGTCCTGACCCATTATCAGCCAAGAAGACGGCGTAGATTGTTAGGATATATATATCTAATTAATAGTTTTGACATTATTTATTAATTGGACATTTAAGATATTAATTGTTGTTTGACTTGGATTCAAAAAGTGATTTTAAATAATGTTTTAAATGTTATGGAATTTTATTTTAAATAGATGTGTATCTGAAGTGGTTTGAATTGAATATTTAGATAATAATAAGAGTGTAAAAGAAATCTAATTTGAATGTATGGATTTTGGGACATAAGATAAAGGAAATTGTCTTGCATGTTGTTGTATAACTTTGGGATTTTTATGTTGAATAAGTCCTAATGCATATATGAGCTATGTTTAAGATATCCATATAACAGAAGTACGTCCTAGGTATTGTTTTGGAGTGCAAATATCAAGACACAGTAGTGGTGGTGAAAATCAAGTACTTTTGGTATATCCTCCATGGATGTCTTGAAATTGAATGAGCTCACAAAGTTGTATGTGTTTATGTTTGGGAATTAAGTAATTTATGCAGAAGTTACGAAAGTCTGATTCCAGCTCTTTGAGAGTGGTTGCTGACTAATACTTTGCCATGACTCCTTCCTTTTTGCCTATCATAGTTTGTGTGGTACGGCTGTGCGTACTCTTTTGTTTGTAGAAGAATCTTTAGCTGTGAGCTCCTGTGTTTGGTGTTGGTGATTGAACGAAGTTGTGTCTCTCTTTAGTCAGCCGTTGTTGATGTTTCCTGGTGTCGCCGTGAATTCATTCTACTCATTCATTGTTTCTAATTGACTACTGAAATATTCTTGAATATTTCTCTTACTGAATTGAGGAAGATTTGTGGAGTAACTTTTGGGTGAATTGTTTTCTCGTTATTATTGCGACAACTTCTACATTTATTTCAGCGGAGTTTAAATTTTTGAAAAGTTTCTTTTCTTTTGTCTCAATTGTTTTTGTTTTTGTTTCTAGTTATTTTAATCACTTGAGTTGTTCGTTAATTATTTAATTAATTATTCTTTCATTAGAAGTTGTTTAAAAATTCTTTGTTAAGGTTAAACGAGTTGGTCGTATTATTAAGTGTGAAATTCTTTCACGAAAAGTGAGGTTGAGAGATAGTGTCAAGGGTTGAGTAGTGCCGGCTCAATAAAGCTTTAGATAAATCTATCATATTTCGGTGAAAGTTATTAAACTGAATGAGTGCCCCCCAGACGTAAACAAAATGTGTCAAATTGCGTTAACAAATCTCGGAATTAATTTATTTTTGGTTCTTTTAATTTTTCTGATTTAATTTATTTGCTATAAACAAATTGAAAAGTTTGCCGACTACAATGTAGTTTTTATAAAGGTTTTCACTTTCTCTTCAGAATAAGAAAAAGCTGTAGGTTCATCTGTTCCTGTCTAATATTTGACAACTTCTGATCCTTCACGAGCTGTGTTTCTTGCACTCTCATCAATCAGACTCACCTTTTGTGTTCCAAGAACATAATGAGCCTTTTTGGTGTCTGCATTTGGATTACTGTCTAAAACTATCAAATCTTACAAAACATACCCAGAACCAAGCATGTGCCAAATCTGCAGATTTCTGGAAAAGGTACAGCTGCTTTATGAAGATTCGTAGATAGTTCTTCAATAAGATTGTTAATGATTAAAGGGTCTTTAATCAAGTTCTTACCAGATTAGTTTCCAAATCGTGTTTTCCTGAGAGCATGAAGAGTCAAAAAGTCGTGATGAGAATTTATCATGCAGGACCTGATAAGTCAAACTCGTAATCATTATGTTTCAACCACGTGCAGAACAAATGCAGCATGACGAGTCGGAATATGTATGCTAGAAACTTCTTTGCAGGTAAAGTCTGAGCAAATGTGAAAAGAAGAAATAATTGCAGCTGTCTGACTTCTGCACGAAAGGGTTAAATGTAAACACATTGACTTTCAAATAATCTTTCCAAGTTCTTACTGCTATGAGAGATAAGTTCTTGGCACTATGCCCGCATTGAGCCAGACAAGATTCGAATTTGAGTTTGAAAATGCTGTCTGATTCAAAAATTTAAAGGAAATTTGAAGTTCAATCAGTCTCATATCGAATTCAATTCATTTAAAAAGATTATAAATCCTATCCGACTTGACTCACTGCTGACAGAGTGAGGTTGACAGAGCATACATTAGAAAAAAATTTGATCTTTTTCTTTTGTTTATCTTTGAGCTGCTTCTCTCTGAATTCAAAGTTCAAACCAATAGCGCGGAATCTCTGTTCTGTTTTCTTCGTCTTCATCACTTAATTATAGCTCTGTAAGCTCCATTCATGGAAGCTTCGTCATCAATATCTCTCCAACAAACCCCCCTTGAAGACCATTCACTAGAGGCTTCTCCAAAGCCATACAAGAAAAGCTTGTTCACCACATTAATGGAGGCTGCGACATTTCACACTCCATCTTTTAAAGAGGACACGTATGTCATCTCCCATCTCAAGTCCTCTGAGAGAAAAGCACTTCAGGATCTTAAAGCTAAGCTCTCGAGCTCTAATGGGTCAGTGGAGGATTGCTCAATGTGGGGCGTTCATCTTCTGGGCGGCGACGAGAAAGCTAACGTTATACTCTTGAAGTTTCTCCGGGCAAGAGACTTCAGGGTCTCTGATGCGCATAAGATGTTGGATAAGTGTTTGGTTTGGAGGAAAGAATTTGGAGCAGAAGACATTCTTGAAGAGGATTTAGGGTTTAAGGAACTTGAAGGTGTTGTAGCTTACATGCATGGTTGTGACAGAGAAGGACACCCTGTGTGTTACAATGGTTATGGGGTTTTCAGGGAGAAGGAAGTGTACGATTCAATACTTGGAGATGATCAGAAGTTGAAGAAGTTTCTGAGATGGAGAGTTCAGGTTCTTGAGAGAGGGATCAAGCTTCTTCATTTCAAGCCTGGTGGTGTTAATTCGATTGTTCAAGTGATTGATCTTAAAGACATGCCTAAGAGAGAGCTTAGGGTCGCTTCTAATCATATCATTTCTTTGTTTCAAGACAATTACCCAGAAATGGTAGCTCGTGAGGTGATCTTCATGTATTGATTCTTACTAATTTTTTGTTTTTCTCTGTTTTCTTCTTCATTCCTTATCAATTTCTGTGTCTAAATCTGTAGATTTTCATCAATGTTCCCTGGTATTTTAGTGTGTTGTACTCCATGTTCAGTCCATTTTTGACTCAGAGAACTAAGAACAAGTTCGTGATCTCCAGGGAAGGAAGTGTTGCAGAGACACTGTACAAGTTAGCACTTCACTTCCTCTTATCTCTTTAGTTAGCAGCAAATTAGTTCTTTTTTGCTGCATATACTGTCTCAACATGACTAATCACTTGCAATAATACTTTATCTATCACTTGCTAAGCTTAATTATAAGATCTTCTATGAATACTTGTCTACCGATTATGAGTTTTTGTATTCTGACAGATATATAAGTCCCGAAGAAATTCCTGTTCAGTATGGTGGTCTGAGAAATATGCAGCATGTCCCACCAAAACCAGTTTCTGAATTCACTGTCAGAGGAGAAGAGAAAGTCAACATTCAAATTGAAGGAATTGAGGTTACTCCTATGCTCTCCCGGTTCAATTTATACAGTCATTTAGCCACTAAATTTGCAAGTTTATTACTAGGCTGGTGCTACAATTACATGGGACATTGTGGTGGGAGGTTGGGACTTGGAGTACAGTGCAGAGTTTGTGCCAAGTGCAGAAGATAGCTACACCATAGTTGTGGAGAAGATGAGGAAGATGACTCCATCAGATGAAGCAGTTCACAATTCCTTTACTGCAAGAGAACCAGGCAAGATGGTGATCTCTGTGGATAATACGGCTTCCCGGAGGAAAAAGGTCGCCGCTTACCGATTCATTGTTCGTAAATCGACTGCTGTCTAACTTGAATTAGTAAAAAAAAGAATATAAGTTCTTCAGATTTCAAGTTCTGAGAAGTCTAGCTGATGGTTTATGAAGTACTGTTCTAGTTTTTCCTGAATCTCCATTTGAAAAGATATTTATGCAAATATATAGCTTCTTGTCATAAAGTAGTAGTAGATCAGAATCCTGATCAGTTCATAGATGTTTGCTTGTTTACTGTTTCCTGTTTCTGTATCAGCTTCTCTTTTTCTTTTACTTTTTTATGGTAAAACCGGAGTTGCGCAATAAAGACATTGGAATCTTCTGTATGATTCGTCATTCAATCCTGCCATAGGCAAATACTGAGCTTTTGATATTAATTCAGAGATGCTTTACTGCTACGATCAGCCCTACTAATTTCATCGTGCAAGCCACTTGCAACATGTAAGAACTCTTGATTTGGCCTAATATGGATTAGAATAAAATGATCTGAAAATGGTTTTCAATTTTTGATTCACTAATCGATAATACATCACAACTTTCTGGACTTGATGCGCTTGAAGATCGTATTACAATGTACAGAAGTTTGAAGAGACAGCCTACTCTGAAATATCTCTGTTCAAAGGAGCTTAAGATTTGATGATAAAGAGAAAAAGAACAGCAGCTTCAAAGGAGTTTGAGAATTGACAATGGATAAACATCTTGCAAAAAAGAAAACCAGTTCCTGAGTAACTAAATCCTCTCAAGATGAGTGTACATTTGGGTATAAAGAAGCTAAGAAACTAAAAAAGAACACAAAAATCTGGCAGACGTGTGTTCTGATTCATACTTCAGATGAAGGGATTGATCAGGCAAGTTTGTATGTACAATTCAGACTCAGCGGGTGTAATTTGCTTTCATATAAGCTTATAGTTAGCACAAAGATATTCACCTTCAAGCTTCAACAGATTGATAAGTCTTTATAGCTTTTCTCCGACTCAAACCGTCTGCCAATCGGGGATACTTCGGTGATGTGTCTTCAGGGCTCCTGAAATCTGCTGGTTTACAGGCTGCTTCACCTTTTGCAGGCTTATACTTCTGAGGAACAGCTGCGATCTCTGAGCGATTTACACTGACCCCGCTCACTTCAGAGTTTTCTGGAACCTCAGTGTGGTTTGCACTTACACGGCTCACTTCAGAGAAGGATCTTGGCAACACAGTTCTGTTTTTCAGGAACAAGCAGACCACTGCACAATCATCAACCTTACTTCCGGGATATCTATTTCTCCAAGCCCGGACGGCGTGCTTAACCAACCATTTAGCAGCCATTGATCTCTGTCTTGCAGAAGCAACTATCTTTATGACGTCGTTGTTTGATAGAACATCCCATATCTACAAAACAAGAAAATAAGGTGTGGATATTGTAACATTAAGGACTTATGAATGGCATACTTTTTGTAATTTCTCAGAACATTTCTCTTGAGAAATGGAAATCTGCTTACTCCATCAGTCGCCATTACAACAAATTCATCTCTGTTTGTAATCCTTCTATATGAAACTTCAGGAACCGAGATGAGGCCGTATTCTTTCAGGCAAAAATCTCCAAAAGCCCTTGCCATTGCTAGACCTGGACAATCTTCGTCAGGCATCCAAATTCGGAACACCTCTCGTTCTTCATCCAATGCAAATATTCTACCATTGCAATTCCTGATTCTTTCAGCTTCACCTGAGTCATGGCAAATGTGTAAACAATGGCTGAGAGTGATCTAAGTTATACATTCATTCGACAATGAGAAGACAACTGACCTGCTAGATTCGGTTTCAAATCTACAGTAAGTTGCACAGGAATGAGCTGGTTTCTGCTGTCCCTAGTACATAGAATAGCACGAGAATCACCCAAGTTTGCTATCATCAGGTGGTTTCCCTGGAAATAAGAACATGAAGTGTAAAATCAAAATGGACCACTCCCCTACATATTGAAATGGATAATCTTATGATGATGAAATCTACCTGTTTAACAATAGTTACAGCAGTAGAACCACTGCAGAAACTATCAATGCTGGCATCGAGACTAAGTTCTTGATCCATTTCCTTAAAGGATCTTACAACATCAGCCTCCCATGATGATAAAAGAGGCACACGTTCATTACTACTGTCGTCGCAGGTCTCATCATTATCGTTTTCGTGAATATCAACGTTGTTATACTTGAACGTGTGAGCACCAGACAGTTTGGCTGCCGTGGAAAGTTTTGATGGCAAAGTATCACGTACGTAGCGCGCAACCTTGTGACCATAGGGACCGTGCCCGTCGAACACTCCGCAAAAGAAGGTATCTTTGACACCAGCAAACTCCTGAATCAAGTTTTGCAATGTTCAGCCATAATTGATCACATTGTTTGAATATCAAAATGTGCTGAAGCATGAGAACAACATACAACTATTATCCGAGAAGACACATGGAAATGTCAAATCAAAATTATGCAGAAACACTGGGGGGGAAACAAGCTGAATTGAACAGATAAGAGGAAAGGATGAATCTTCCGAATAAACCCGAATTACAACTTCAATATAGGAACCGATAAATCTTAACATATAAAAATTGAGTCTTGGAATTTCATTCACATTCTGGAGAGCTATAATCCAACAGAAGAACATCACCATATCAATCACAAGTGCAGATACAATACAGGAAACGGATTGCAACGTGCATACAAAAGTCTAAGAAACATATTAACATGCACCTATGTGATTGATATGAAATCAAATCAATGATGAACATTACCTCCCAAACCGTCATTGCATCTTGGTTAACCCCTTTTCTTCCTTGTTGGCTATACATTGAAATGTACCTAGAAGATCCATGGAGTCTAACACGAGCACCAAAATCTGCAACGATCAGGTCATCTTCCTCATAAATCACCTCGTGGTTTTTCTCTTCTGTAGCAGCAGGCACAACCCCTTCATGGTAAACCAGATCTTTACTACAGCAGGCGCCCATTTTCTTGAGCCCCACGAATGTCTACCTACCAAAAAAGAAGAAACCAAACCAGACCCACCAAAATTGGAGTTAACACCTTCCAAGTTTCCTGGAAAAACGCGAAGGATAATGAAGACAAAACTTGGGTTAAAGGTGGTGATGTTGTGTTCCAGGAAAGTGGGAAGGACAATAAGTTGCAAGAAACATGTTTAAGGAACAATGAAAACCTTAACAAAATATTTTAGGATTTCACAACAGACACCTAACCTTTCATCGTATCTTTGGCAGTTAGAACCTATTTTTCATAAGGCAGTGCAAAACTAGATATGACTAAAACAAGATCACTCATCTAAAATATCCATTACCCTATCTAGTGTACCATCTTGTAACCTCTTAGATCGAGGAAGATATATCCCACAAGATAATTGACAGGTAACATAATCTAATTATAGTTAAGAAATCCAACAGATGATTTAGTATCACAGGTACTTTTGGTGTCTTCAAAATCTTCATCCTCGGAAAGTTTCGACTCATTTCATCTTTATGTCTTCCCGACAAATCCTTCAAGAAATGTTACTATAAGGAAGAACATGGGTGTCTGGCTGCTTTTAATGGCAATTCCTTTTCCTTTTCGAAATTACAACCATTGTTTCCCTTATAATATCACTGGAAAATATCATCTTACATTCATTAACACTACCAGAGATGGAGGGATTATTGTTTCCGTCGAGTCGTAATACCCAACACATGATTGAATCGTAACACGTATTGCGGATTCCACCGATATGATTGATACTTGGTATGCATTTGATAATTACTTGGGGGAGAGTCAAAAGCAGAAAAGCAGCTCTCAAAATATGGATCGATCCGGAGAATTAGATAGTCGTTTGGAACAGTTTGGAGTCTTCACTAACGTATCTTATTCTCTCTAATTAAAATGAGTCCGGATTTTGTACGGAAGACTACTCTGCCCTATTCTGTCTAATGTTAAAACAGCGTCATTTTTGTTAAAACTTTAAACACGCTTCTTTTTTCACCGCGCACTCCTCTATCAAAGCTGTGCCGTTTTTTAATCAGCAGAGTCGCTACTGTTCTTTCTTCTTCTTCCTCCTATCAAAAACTCATTTCATTGACTACCCGAATTTAAAAAACGACTCGACTTTGACAGAGCAGCCCGCAATGAGTGACGTCGTTTTAACATTAGACAAAATAGGACAAGATAATTTTAGATAGAGAATTCGGATTCAATTAAAATATGTCATCGTTTTCACTTAAAAATTTTAAGCTACTCTATCATTTAAATCAGGCCCGTGAACAAGAGTCACGCACATAAGTGTAGGCTTTATATTTTTTATTTTTTATTTTAATTTTAATTATATTACTATTACGTTAATAAAAGATTAAATTAAATTATAATTATTTTTTTAATAAAAATTAATTTTAATTATGTTATTATTATTTCATAAAAAATTAAAATTAAAAAGAAAAAAACTTGTGCAGGCATAAGTGTAGGCTTTTTTATTTTTATTTTAATTATACTACTATTACTTTAATAAAAACATAAATTAAATTTTAATTTTAATTATTATTTTAATTATGTTATTATTAATTTTATTAAAAATTAAAATTAAAAAGAAAAAAACTTGTGCACATGGTGACACTTAAGTAACGCACGTGACAAAATTTTGTTTGTTTATTTATTTTTATTTTTATTTTTTAAATAAAATTAAAATGATAGAAATAAAAAACAAAATTTGTGTCAATTTTTCAATTTTGTTTTTAATTATTTTAATTATGATTTTAAATAAATTTTTTAAGATAAAAATTTTAAATTTTAAAACTTGATTAATTTATTAAAATTGTTTAATTAATTTATAAGTTATAAAAAATATTAAATTAAATTAAAAAATCTATTAATAATATTATTATTAATATATTAACACGCATGCATATTAATGACATGTTAAATATCTTATATCATCATCACCCAGTTTGAAATCTCGCAATGAAGTAGGGTCTGGGAAGGTCTGATAGTACGCAACCTTACCCCTACCTCGTAGAGAGGCTGTTTCCGGTAGACCCACATACAGATGTGACAATAAAAAGCAATGTTGTTAAAACCGGACCGGATCGTCCGATCGGACCCTAAAAATTGTGAACCGGTAGTGGTCCGGTTCGGTTTTAACAAAAAACCTTTTAAATTTAAAACCGGCCGGTTTGTTGGAGAACCGGCCGGTTATCATCTAACCGGTTACACCGGTTCGGGGACAAAATCCCTAATCGCCAGTCGCGCCTTCCATATTTCAGAATCTGAGAAAAATGGAGGGCGACTGGCGATTGAGGGTGAGAGACTTCGATTCGTCTCTCGCCCGTAGCCGCGACTGGCGATTGAGACTAAGATCTGTCTCTCGCCCGTCGCCCCTTCCATGTTTCAGAATCTGAGAAAATGGCGAGGGCGACTGGCGACTAAGACTTCGATCTCTGTCTCTCGCCTGTCGCCCCTAACCATTTTCTCAGATTT
>JANQBM010000004.1:33831486-33843467 GCA_025594535.1 Erythroxylum domingense
TAAATAGCTGCCAGGATTAAAGAATCTGGCCAAAGGTTGATCATGTACAAAGCAACCGAGAATTCCCACATTCTGCAGTCAATTGATTCAAGAGGAATAACAGAAGATCAGCTCAGAAACATATCAAAAAGTAAGAACACCTCAGAACAACTCCAATTTCCATTTGTTTTTCCTCACAAAAGCTCGATAGGATACAACAACATCAAACTGTTATATTCACAGAAGTAGAACAGATGCAAGAAATAATTGCAGTTCTTATCCATATCATATCATTTTAAGGAAGATATTTCTATTATAATAAAGACCCTTTGATGAGAAAATAACATGGATATAAATATTAAATCAAGAAAAATATTGTTAACTATGCAGCCTTAGTAAATTAGTATTTAGTAGTATCAATATGCTAAGTTGCAGAAACCGTTAAAGAGTTACCTATGATCTATTCCTAAACTTCCCTCAAAAGTTATTTTGGTTGAGTAGAAATTTAACAGAAACATGATGCTATGTTTGTCTGGTGACTGCTGCTATAAGGTTGATTTTGTATAGTTTGAAACATAGGATGATCTACAAACCTGTCATGGATATAGATGAAGAAACAGAAAACTAGTGGTAGGATTCAGTGGTAATATCTGAACACCTTTTTGCTTTATCGCACTCACAAAAGTACAATAGAAACAAGACATGGTTCAAATAAGAAAAAAGACAAAACACTTTACAATCTTAACCAAACACACAAAACACAACTAAAGAACTCTGTCAAATACTATACTAAACTGTGAGTCCCTCTGTGATCTTCATCTCACACACAGGTTCCAAAGAAAAAGCTTTGAACTTTTTCCTTTTCAGAAACCAAAATGACATACTTTTCGGTTTAGTTTAATCATCACAGATTAAGTAAAAAATCATTACCTGGCGTCCCATCTCGCCATGAAATGGGCAATATACAAACATCGGATTAAAGGGTCTGGCTGAGAGTACCATATTGCTTCTCTTTTTTCCTGTGAACGCTCAAGAAGTGACTCTCTCTCCATTCTCTAACCACACTATCCTTCTTCTTCTTCTTCTTCTTCTTCTTCTTCTTCTTAGTCTATACCGTCTGTCTCATACTCAAATCTTGATTAACAAGCATGGTTTCCATTTGATGATTTGATCTCAGTATAATGGAGACCACTATGAAACAAAGAAACGAATCTTTTTATATATATATAAGGTATGTAAATTATGACATAGCCATTATAGGTGGTGGTGCAAAATTTTCCCTGATAAGGTTCATACTTGTCGGTTCTCACGTCTTTGTAAGTTCCAAAAACCTATGCGACTTACGGTTGAGAATTGGCATGTTTGTTGGAATTTAAATTTTATTTAACCTTTTGATTCAATTTAATTTAATAATTGTCGTAATTAAAAACTAATCAATTTATTAATTCTTGGATCAGTTTTGTAAATTAAAATAAATAGATTATTTTTATTTAATACTTTTCTTTTTTAATTAAAATTTAAATTCTTTGATTAGTAGGAATAATTTCTTAAATTATTTTTAAAATTTTTTAAATTAAATCTTTAATTATTTTTACGACAATCTAATATTGATTGAACTTTTTAAATCTTAAATTTTTTGTTTTACCGATTTAAATTTTGATCCGATTTTTAAAATATTATTATTTAATTCCATTTTGTCGGAGAATCATTAATAAGCACAAAACGACAGATTTAATCACATGTTTGGACCAATTTGAGGCTATTAAAGAAACATTAAAAAATAGATTATGATAACGCAGTGATTACGAACTAATTAATCTTTCATTAAAGGTTAACCTAACGTGTTTGGATTGTTGTAAATTAACCAGTGTTGACTTTAAGACATGTGATGGGTCGATTTCACTTGTTATCAAGTACTATTCTATTTCCATGGCATGCTCATTTGCTTAGGCCATGCGTTTTATGGCTACATCATGTTGATATAAGCTTAAAATTATTACAACCGATGACTAAAATATTTAATCCATTCGACCGATTCAAGTACCTTTTATTGTTAAATCTCGATGAATGTATTAATTAATTAATTAATTTTTATTTAATAATCTCTTTTTTAAATTAAATTTTAAATTCTTTGATAAATAACGATCTCATTTAATTATATTTTAAAATTTTTAATTTTATACAACATCGTTAAAACATAAGTGAGACTTTATCCCACATGAAAAGAATGTATAACCTTAAACACGCATATAAGCCTAATGAATTACTTATCCTCATGCTAATTGATTTTAGAATGAAACTTCATTTAAGCTTATATGTACTCAGTTTATTTAGGCTCAATCATATCAAATTTAACATTGTATTAGAACAAGTTACTCTTTAGTTACTCGTCACAATAGATTTTATTACATGTTGGGTCGTAAATTAGCTCACTCATAAGAGAGCGTGTTAAAATATAAGTAAGACTTTATTTCACATAAAAATAATATAAGCCTAATAAATTACTTTTTAATATCAATTGATTTTACGAAGAAAGCTCGTGCAAGCTTATATTTGCCCGGTTAATTTTAAATTTTAGAATGACCGAGTATGACCTGCATGTTGACATCGCCTGATTTCGCCTCTTTCAAGGTGTCTTTAAACCACCGTTTCATGCCATCCGACACAATGTCGGACAAAGGCAGGCGGGTTTCGTTGATGTTGGTTTCATGAACGAGCAGCTTTCTTCCTGATGACGGTGGGTTTTGCTTTGCTTGTTGATGTGTAGATTACAGATTGGTGAGTAGCTTTGCCTGTAGCGTCAAGCGATTTTCTCATAAAAAATTGAAGAGGAAACAAAGAGAGATTGAATCTTTGTACTTAGAATCATCAAATTTCTATTCTTTTTCTTTTCAGACAACTTTACCTCGTCTACCCTTTTACCTTTCTCCCCCGTTTTCAAGTTCATGCAGGAATTCAGAATTTCAGATTTGTTAATTGAAGAGGCGTTCACATTACAGTGAGTTTTAAGGAGGGTTTGCAACATATTTTTTTTTCTAGTTATTTTTAAAATTATATTTTTTATCGCTTAAATATAAAATTATTTTACATTAAAATTTAAGAAAAGCTTTGTGTTTAAGTAGAGATGTAAAATGTGGCCGGCTCAAATTTAGCCCAAGTTAACTCAGATACAAGCAGGCCACGAACAAAAGTCTTATTTGTTATTTTAAAAATGACGTCATTTTTTTTTTTAAATATGATGAGCGGAATTGGTCCGAACAACAAGTCACCCTCCACCCATTGACAAATCTATGCTTAAGCCAATGTTAATTATTGGTAACAATTAGTCAAAATTTAATTCAATTTATTAATTAATGGGTCTATTTTATAAATTAATTTGTTCCTATAAACTAAAATTAATTAATTAATTTATTATTATCTAATAATTTCTTTTTTTAATTAAACTTCAAATTCTTTAATTAATAAGAACAATCTCAATTTTTAGCTAATTTTATAATAATTTAATAAACGATTAAAACATTTAGACTTTAAACTTTTTATTTTATCATGTAATTTTTAAAATGTTGAAAATTAGAGAACTTAAAATAGACTCAATTTATTATGATTTAAAATTAATAAGTCATTCAAATTAATTAAGTTTTAAATTATTGATATTAAAATAGACAATTTATTGTTATTTACAATTAATAAATCATATTCAACTTGATTAAATTTTGAATTATTTTAACAAAATAATATCATTTTGATATATCGGACCAAATTAACTTCAATTTAATAAAAGCTTAAATTTAATTAAGATTTAGATTAAGCTCAAATTAGACCAAATAAAAAAATCTTGAATCCAGTCCGACCGATCATCATTCCTATCTAAAACACTTAATTTACGAAATATTACACAACAATATATAGAAAAAAGAAAAAAACAACCGTTTAGATTTGTGGATTAACATTCTTTGAAGAATCGAGACTAAAGACAGACATCTGCAGAGCTATGTATGTATCATCAGGAAGCTTCAAGCGTTTGCATGGCTGATTCTAACAAATGCTCATATATACATTCACTTTAAAGATTGACTACTGTAACTTCACAAGCAACTTGACATTATCTTCATATCAAAGTTAGTGCACCCAAATTATGCTTCTATATCAGCTTAGAATTTCGAATCTACACATAACTAAGACTAATAATAATATCAGATCTTTGCTCAATCTGGATTCGAGTAAGTATATATGTCAACCTCAATTCTCAGCTGAAAAATAAGCAAGTTGAAAAGTAGATCCATGTCGTACCGGTTGTAACTACGGCAATGACTCGTAAACCTACACACTAATTGTTTATTAACAAAAATATATAGTTCGTATTAATAGAACACTACATACAAGAAAACAAAATTTTCATGTATGCTACACATCAAATTTACAACTGTCAGGATATTACAACAATACACATGATTGACGTCATATCGTGCTTGTGCGCACGGCCACTGTCATCCTTGTGTTTTCGGCCATTTATCCGACTTTCTCAGACCAATGCCGAGCACATATCAACAAGCAAGTCTTCAACAAATGCAAGGGAAAGAGAAGAAGAGGAGACTAAAGAAGTATTTTCAGTCTTAACATAGTATAGAAATGAAAAGTATATTCTAAATCTCGAAGTTAACTATTTACTTTTAACGGACAGGTATTGGATTTTTGGAATTCACCTTGAAGGAGAATGAAGATCTTTTTCAGTAATTTGTGGAGAACAGTCATCAGCATAAAGGGGAGAAGGAACAAACGTTTTCTCAAGAGTCACTCCAGCTGTCTGAATCATCATCTTCATCACTTCCACTCAAAGCCTGATTCAAATTTGAACATCAGACATATTGAATTAGATACATAAACACGAACGCAGATTTGAGAGAGAGACACCTGGCGAATTGCATTTGCTTTCTCCAAGATGGCAGCAACCATCAAGTTGGTTTTTGGACCTGGAATACCCTGGATGCTAGGCCTTGCCAAAGTGGCAGGCTTCAAGTTGAAGGACTGCAAGAAAAGTGAAGAGAAGAGTGTAACCCCTTCGCAGAAATTGGCTGCAGAGGAATAAATAAGTAAATGTACAATCAGAAAGAAAATGGAGGTCTAACCTTGGTGCGTATCTGCTCTAAAAATGAATTTCTTTCCTCCAACTTTGGTCCAATCTGAGGTCGTACCCTCTCACTTACTTTTCTCAACTGCAAAAGATTCAGAGTTTGGGACAAAAGCCATTAAAGCCATGGCACATATGAATAAAATAAAAAACTGCATATGGGTCAGACAGAGAGATACAAGCAATCATTACCTTGCTTTTGTCATGGGCAGCAACCGCATCAATAAGAGGGTTCCGAGGGCGAGGAAGCTTGTTTCCATTTGACTTTCCAACTTCATAAGTAGGTGGCAAAGACAATGTACCAGGAGGCCATTCTGTGTCTCCCTGTGAAGTAACTACATCATGCTGAGGCTGCTCGGTTAACAGAGCCACAGGCAACACATATTTCTCTGGATGATTACCATTTTCCCTTTCCAACTCTGGTGAAGATGACTTCGGCTCTAAATCTGTCATTGATGCTGATTGGATTAAAGGCTGACCTGGCAAGCCTTTTGAGGACACAGGATACTGTTCAGAAGCTATATGATCTACTTTTGGTACTTGTGAGGGAAGGTTTGAAGTAGATTGTAACAAGACATCTCCTGATGGAATAAAATTCTGCTCCGGCTTCTCATTTGATGTTTCCTGTAAAGCTAGATGCTCTACTTTTGGTACTTGTGAGGGAAGGCTTGAAGTAGATTGTAACAAGACATCTCCTGATGGAATAAAATTATGCTCCGGCTTCTCATTTGATGTTTCCTGTAAAGCTATATGCTCTACTTTTGGCACTTGTGAGGGAAGGCTTGAAGTAGATTGTGACAAGACATCTCCTGATTGAATAAATTTGTGCTCCGGCTTCTCATTTGACGGTTCCTGTAAAGCTATATGCTCTCCTTTTGGTACTTGTAAGGGAAGGCTTGAAGTAGATTGTAACAAGACATCTCCTGATGGAATAAAATTGTGCTCCGGCTTCTCATTGGATGTTTCCTGGAAATTCAAGGATGGTATCATGGATTGTGTACTCCCCAGTGGGATGTAGTCCTGCTGAACTTTCTCATCAACAACTGATGGCTCCTCCAGTAAATAGGATGCAGGATGCAGCAAATGCTCTGCTGACTCTTCAAATATGTAGTGCCTTGAAGTCTGGCTACCTGCAGAAGAGAATGGAAAAGATGGGTTTGAAGATGCCTGGACGGTTCTATTTGAAGATGGAATCTTGAATGGAGCTTTTTGATCAGCTGTATATGACTCTGTTGATGGTAATGTATCCGGAGTGTCAGCAATCCGCTCTTTCTCTGGAGCTTGTAAAGTAGATTGCACCCTTCCTAGCCTCCATTGCATAGGAGGCAAAGGAGGCAATGGCGGTGCCTCTTCTGTAGTAACATGGGGTGTCTTCGGGTTTGGATCTAAACTAGAAGAGACAAAGTCAAGTGTGTTTCCTGTGTATTTAAGATCGCGAAGCTCCTCTCCAGCTGGTATCACTAAACAATCTTGACTCGGAAGATATCCCAAACGAGAATTAGCAATATCATCAAGGCACATTTCAGTATCGGGATGATCTGAAGTTTCAGCCTGTTCATTATGGAGATAATATTGGTTTGAACTTGCTTGAATCACCGGTAGATATTCACCGTCAAGTTGTTGGGATTGTGAGGGACTTGGATGTTCCAAAGCGTTTATATGCTCAGCCAGATAACATGGTGGAGAAGTATGAATAGTCATCAACTTTGAATTCAACTCATCTGCAACTACTTGCACAGATTCTGCACCAGTTTCATGAGGTTGCAACTCATTTGACTGTTGTCCTAAAGAAGCTCTAGCCTCTGAACATCCAGCGTCTCCACTCTCCTCTAAGTAATGAATCTTGTAGTTACAATTAGATTCCAACTCTTGGTTGCTTATGTCCGAAGTTGGTGCAACCACGGCATCACTGTCATTCATACTATTCTGGGTTTCTTCCACCAGACAAGAATGATGAATTACTCCTTCATTAGAATGATCATTGTGAGGCCCGAAGTCTAAATCTCTGGAATCAGTTTCTATTTGTTCCAGTTCCTTCTGTACCTTGGATTCAGAATTACATTCTGAAGAAACTGTCTCCATTAGATCCAGTGATTTCCAATGTGGAACTTCACTGCCAGAAAGAGATTCTTCCTTAACTCCAAGTTTCTCAGATTCAAACGAGACTACATATGAGGATGGAGAAACAATATCACCCACAACACTGGAATTAACATGGCTGGCATCAACAGCTAACGCAGTCAGATTTTGTCCTTCGTCATTTTCACTTGTAACATCACCCAAGTTTGCATCAAACTCAGGGCCAGGTTTTTCCAAACAAATATATGGATCTTGAGGAAGGATTGCATTCCTTTCAACTGACTTTACTCTAATGCTACCCATTTTCTCTTTTTCTGTATCTCCAGATAATTCAATCAGCTTTTCTTCAGGATATGGAATTTCTGCTTCTGTCAACGCACGTTCAACTCCAGAAAGTTTGGCAGTTGTATTTAAGTGTTCACGTTTACTGAAATCAGCTTCCGAAGTATCCACCGTCACACTTGAATTAGCCAAGTCGATGCTCATTGTTGAGGTGACATCCTCTGCTTGAGAAACCAAGTGGTGATCAGAAATTGCAGTGTCTGAGCTGTCAGGCACTGAAAGGACGCCTGAATCCAGGCTGGCTCCTGGCAAAGTCAAAGAAGGGGAATCCTTGTCTTTTGGTGAAAAAACCGAATGCTGTAAATCACTCTTATCAACCATATTCTCATCAGAAATTGCTCCTGCATTACTTGTTTGAAGCACTTCATTCTCAGAACAAAAGCCACCTTTTGTTTCAGGAGTTACATCCAATGCATTCACTGAATGCACAAGAGCATCAGAAAGCACAGTCGTATCTTTTCCATTGAACTTATTCACTGCAGAAATTTCAGAAGAATGCATAGGTAGCATATCATGTATTGTCTGCGAAGCCGTATCAGGAAAAACTACAAAAGGGTCAGTCAAATTTGTCCCTTTCTCCTCAGTATATGGTGGACTTGAATCAATCCTAATAAAGCTAGAGGTAGTTTCATTTGATTCATGTCCTGCCGATGGATTTATATGAGAATCTGAAGCACCAACTGAAGGCAAACACACATCTGAATCAGCACTGCATGAGCTAGACGATGCTTCTCCACAATGATGGACCTTGCTTTTTTCAGCATGCAAATCTTTGGCCACAGCAAGCTCACAGGATTCTGTCCCCAAAGTATCTTCATGTACAGGGTTATTGTTTGATTTCTCAGCCATAGTCTCTGTCATGCGATCTTCAGTGAAAGAGAATACCTGAGCTTCTACTTCACCATTAAAAAGAGTATTTTCACTTAAACTTTTAGAAGAATCAGAGAACGAAAAACTATATCTCTCTTTTTTGAATGAACTGTTCCTATCATCTGATATTGACGAGACCCCTATTGATTGGGAGTCTGAAGAATTAGCTCTATCATCCAGATTTTCGTCATTTCCATCAGAATCTGTCTGATAATTTAAAACATTGAAGTGGCAATCCTGCTCCCTAGGTTTATACTCGTTGTCTGTTTCTATTTCTGAGTCCATGGTAGTAAGAGCATCCATGTAATTGTCTACCTCACTGGCCAAGTCATCAGAACGGTCAGCACCCAGACTACCTTCCATTTTTTCATCAACATCAACTGGTAATTCCTCTTCAATCACCATTTTATGGACAGTAGAAGGCGATTCATTTGTGTTGCCATCAACAACTTGATCAGGGGTCTCCGTAATTCCTCTACCAACAGTCTCCCCATTCAACTCATCTGTAAAAGGCTTCGTCGGTGCTACGTGAGCATTAGGTGATGAATATGCACTTTCCATTCTTTGTGACAGTTGTTCTGCAGGACTTATAGTACTTATCTCAACTATTTCAAGCCCTGACTCACTAGAATTATCAGATGTCAATTTCAAGGCTGGTGGAGTGATAGAAACTTCACGTACTACTTTATGCTCGGGAGAATAAGTTTCCATGACTTTCTCCATGTAACTTTTCCCAGGTTTCACGTCAAAAGGAAATCCATTTAATTGCCTTCTCTTCAATTTCACAACGCGCGCAGGGTCAGGATGAGCATTCTCAATACGCTCCTCCAAAAGCAACTGATGCAACCTGCATTATTAGTAAGCAATTATGTCAATAATTCTCACCCAAGAAACATGCAACTTAAAGCATACAAAAATACCACCAACAAAATTAGAAAATAAAGGTCTCACTTGGGATGTGACGTGGGTACAACTTCTGGGCTTTCTCCATTCCTCCAGCGTGATCCTTTTTTCTGCCTCATATTAAAGGACCAAATTAAAAATCGTGGATACAAAGAAACAAGTATGACCTACTGAAAAGTGTCAAAGTAAACAAAAGCCCAAGCTGCTTCAGTGGAAAAGTTAAAACCAAGATTAGCGGACCAAACATTAATCTAATACAATAATGTGATTAAATTATTCTTTATATTTTCTGCGCAAAATCTTATCACAAGGGTAGATACTCAAAACGTCATAAACATAACAGCAATCGCCTAATTTATGGATGAAGACTCGCATTAGACCACATTATTGTCTAATTCAAATATCAATAATTGGGGTGTACTGCTTCTAAGTACTATATAGCTAAAAGTATCCAAAACCTGCAGCACTTTACTATTAATTCTTGAGATGCAAAAATGATCAACAATTTCAAGTAGCTAGAGCCTTCTAGCTCATCTTTCAGGCCTCACTTGAATTGAGAGAGATGAGAAAAGTTAAATATGAATAAACATCAATATATAACAAAATATAGCATGTCTGCAGCTAAGACCACCAAGAACTCAAATACCTTTGTTTTCCGACTCTTCTTCTCCCTAGGAACTTCAACTGGAATTTCACCTACTGGTTCAATTTTAAAGAATGATGGATCAGTGTAACGCTTCAAACATGCCCCAGCACCAGCAACATCGAACCTGTCAGAATCCAGACATAGTTTTTCATATAATCTATAACATATATGGTCATAATGTTAATAACTCTGATCAACTGAAAATAGATCTAAAGATCATACTTGTCCAGAAGAAATAAGCGTGGTGGACCTCGGCACTCCTCATAAGAGTCCATCACAAAGCGAGGCAAATCACCACGAGTAATCACACTGTGATCCATGTGCAAATTAGGATGCCAACCAACCCCTGAAATAAAATCATGCTAAAAATCAGTTATTTTAAAGAAGAAAAAACTAACAGTATAAAAGGGAAAAACAATCAGATAAACAGTGCAAAAATATCATAATTATCATGTTTTTGACCAAGCCAGTAATTTCTATACCAGTCTGAAGTTCCCCATCATAAAGGAAACAAATTAAGAATACAAGAAATCTGTAAATTCAGGATGTTTTTCAAATAAGTAAATATGCTTCATAATTGTCCAATTAACCAATCAAATTACTGATACCAGAAACACAGAATGAAATACAATCAATTACGTAAAAGGCTTTATAACCTGCATTTGAGAAGAATGATGAATGATCTGTCTGGGATAGAAACGCCTTCTCAATTGAAGGAACTTCTGCCTCAAGTTGCTGAACACGGGCCATTAGGCCATGGCCTCTGGCCGCAGTTGCCATTACCTCCTCATGCAAATCATGAAATATTTCAGCAGCAAACCTTTAACAACCATAAGAACAGCTATCAAACAAATCTCTTTTAACAGTATTTTAAAAGGAGAATGAAAGAGGATGAATTCTGTATGAATGTGAATATCCCCAATATCACAGAATTCTGAATGCAAAATTCGGTGACACAGAAAGATGAAGCGATTAAACATTCCCAAAAGCTTATTCAATTAAAAATTAGATTTCCACAATAATTCCATACACAAACTAACCCAATGGAACTTCACCCATAACCATAATGGTTACACAAGCTTAATCAACTACATACTAGCACCATATGGAAAGAATATCTAGCCAAATTGATTACATAAACCACGAATTTATAGAAAATCCTTATCACACTTAATTGAACAAAATGGATTTCCGTCAATTTTAGCAATATAAAGCCAGTTTGATACCTAATTTTTGAAATTGAAAAAGAAAAGGTATGCAAAAAGAGAGTGGAAATTTTCAAAACCATTAAGCTTAAGAATTGAAAACGAGTTGCTTATTCAAAAAGCAGCTGAAACTTCACTCCACACACACACTACAAAAAGACGATTATACCGAAGCTGCTAGAAAGAATATAAGACAACCAACTTCCGAACTCAATACTCTCCAGACAGGAAATACGAAATTAAGTCATACTAGCAAAATGAGAGAAGAAACTAACTCGGCGAGGTCACCGAGCTGCCGTAGAACTCCAACGAGGCCAGCCATGGCAACGCCCTCCAAAAGAGCTTCCGGATCATCTCTATCAGCGGCCCTATACAGTTCCGGATCGGCCAATCCGTACTCATTCCTTATCTGGCACCTCGTCAACGGCATTCTTCACTACTTTTTCCCCTTCAAACATCAACTACCGAACAAACAAGCCCTAATTGAGAGTGTTCCAGAGAAATGAATGTGCCTCTCTACCTACACAAGAGTCACAGGTCGACGAAGAAGACAATACATGGAGGAGCCGAGAGAGACACCCAACGAGCGACAGTGTCGTTTCTCGGTAGTCGTACTTTGCCGCTAATGTAGAGTAGTGGTATTTATTTGGGGGTCACGTTCGCTTTTCTACGGTTGTGATCCGCTGTTTCGAGACCACGCGAGTTGCGTGGGAGTTGGCAATTAGCAGCTTAATTGGCTTCTAAATCAAGCAATCTTGTTCCATAATTGTTGATGCTTGGACGGCTGAGAGTTAACCCTCACTCTAAGGTGGGACCCAAAGAAACAGAC
>JANQBM010000004.1:33872992-33908219 GCA_025594535.1 Erythroxylum domingense
TGCCATTAATCACCAGAGTGGTGTGTGGAAATGGTAAACTAAGTAGTGTCAAGGTAGTAGAGGAATACTAAAAAGTAAGTAAAAAGGACTATACTTTTACAAAGGGGACTTTTAACAAACACATAGAAGGCAAAGAACTTTAAAAAAAACAAAAGGAAGGGCTTTAGAGAGATGTTAGAGATTCTCTCTCTTCAACGGTAACAAAACGCCATACGGTTTTCAAGTGCAAATTTGGCACTTTCTAATTGTATTGATGATTTTTAATGAAGGTTTTTGGTCTTTTGGTCCCACCGAACGTCCTTCACATGCACACTCACGTTGTCTCCTCTCTTTTAACACCGCCAGCTACTTTGTTATTTCTCTCCACTGAATCCCACCAGCTCACGCTTCGTTCCTCTGTAATTGTGCCGCCAGGTGCTTTTTTTATTTTTTATTTTTCACTAACGCTACTCACGCCCCGCTCCAGCCGCCAGCCTCTCTTCACTTCACTTTCACTGACATGCTATTCTCTTCTTTCACTCACGCACCCAACGTTTTTTCAATGTAACTCTAGCCTCTCTTCATGCCTAACCCAGTAACCCTCCTATTTTTCACGCCAAACCTGATTCTTGTTTTTCCAAAACGGTAATGTTTTTAGGTAGGTAAAACGTTAACGTTTTTACCCTTGCTTTCTCTAAAAGCTTTTCTTGATTTATGGTATTAGACCTTCTAAGTCCAATATGTACCTAAAATTAAAACAAGCAGTTCTTAATTAATGAAATTTAAACATTAAATGAACAAAAGTTTAACAAATTATGTATCTAAAATTAACATAAAATGCCCATTAACAAGTTGAATTGAGTTTTTATACTAATGATATTTCATTAGTTTATATAATATTTATAACACGTCTATTTGGTTATTATTTTTTATTCAAAATTAAAAACAAGAGTTTTTATAAAAGCAAAAAACTAAAAGAAACTTTTAAAAAAATTAAAATTAAAGATTTTTTAAACTACGAGAGAGATTAACACTTCTTCTTGAATTGTCCTCAAAATCTGCTCCTAGATCCTCTGGTTTATGTAGTTCTTAGCCATTTAAAGCTGTATTTGGATCTGTGGTACGGTGGGGATAAATACTTATTCATCGCAGTTTTCAAATGCAGTCACATATTTAGATCTACGGTAAACAACTGAAGGTTGGAGAAAAGTGTGATGCCATCGCAGAAAGAGGATTAAGGTAGGAAATTACTTCTACGGTAGAAATTTTAAACTACTTCTATGGTAGAAATTTTACTTTCTATTAATAGCCTTCACTACAAGTATTATTTTCCATTATACTCTTACTTAATATGATTAATAATAAAATTTTATGAAATCTTTTATTTACTAAATTTATTTTATTTATATTTTCTTATTTTAATTTAATATTTTATTATTTATAATTTTAAATTTATACAACAATTAATAGTTTATTAAATCAATGGACTTGTTAGTCATTTTATCTCTTTTAAGCAACCACAGCCGCACTTACCAAACACCTATTTTCACGTTTCATTAGTTACCAAAACAGCAATCCCAAACACATAAGTACTTATTGAGAATAAGTAATTATCATTTCAGTAGGTTGATTTCAGCAGATTGTCAACCACTACTGCTCTCTCAAACCAAGCCTAAGTCTATAAAGTGGACTGAAGATTGAGATTAGGTTTAGTAAGGAGAATACTTAGATCTAGGGATGGCAATTCTGGCCCAGCCTGACCCGTTTTTGGCCAGGGTTGATGGGCCATGGGCGGGGCACTGGTCGGGTTACGGGCCTGGCCATTTTCCACAAAACGGCGTCGTTTTATCCAAAACGACGCCTTTTTGTATTTTTTAATTAAAAATGTAGACTGGCCGGGGTTAACCCGACCCCCTGGGCCAGTAGGGCTGGGCCGGGCCGAGGGTAGCTCGAGCCCAGCCTGGTCCATTGACATCCTTACTTAGATCCTCTTTGGCCTTTATTTTGACTAAAAGACAACACGTAGCCCTTTGTTTCGGTTTGTAAGCGTGCAAGGAATTTAAAGTATTTCCAAACTAAATAAATAAGGAAAAAGATTGCGCCTCGTAATCTGACTGAAATCAAAACGACTGTGTATTGCTAGAAAGGGACAAAAATCTAACAGAAAGAACTTTGCTTTATCGATAAACAAATCGGCAAAACGCAATGACTAGAAAATTGAAAATTTGCTGAGAACAATTGAAAAGGAAAGGACTAGGCTAGGAAAAATAAAAGATTGCCAAAAATAATAAGCTAAAGAATTCAAAGATTTACTGGGATGTCAGGCTTTTTGGTATGTCAGGGGTTGGAGAGCTTTCCCTTCTTCAAAACTTCTATTTATAGCCAAAGATAACAAGTTTCCTACTGCAATTCAACTTGTAATCTTGATAAAATTTTATCTTTCTAGATAAAGATAAAGGTTTGGATAAAACCATATCTTATCCAATAGAGATAGAGTTTGGATTGGTGTCTATCATCTTATCCTTTTATCTCCTTTTTAAACTTAGACTCCTAGGCTCCCAATTTAACTCCAACTCTAATACGTCCTTCTCTGCTGGACACTGAAATCTGATGGGTCAAGGCCAATGTCTGGACTTCGAACCATAGGCTTTCCTTTGGGCTTCGAGTTTTCGGCCAAAAATAGTAACAATAAGCCGAACCCAATTTTTGGTTTAAACAATTGCCCCCTGCACCATTAGTCTTATGAATATAAGCCTTATGGTGACCCTTAACTTATTTAGAAAACGATTTAGCCAATGCCTTTGCCTAGAGTAGCTTTTGTTATCGTCAACCTCCATGCCCCTCTAATGTACCAAAAATTTGAGAAAATTTTCAACTTTGACTCTAAAAATACACTTTAACAGATTGAGCTTGAGCTGGTGTCTCCTCGGTCTCTCAAATCCTTGCCTTAGATGTTCTACATGGTCACCCTATTTTTTAGACTTGATAACCACTTCATCGATGTAGACTTCCACAATTTTCCCAATGTGCCCACCGATGTATGTTATTTTAGGATCTTCGGCAGTATTCAAGTTTATTTCTTCCAGAGGGTCTTTTACTTGAAGTCTCTCATCTTCCATTTTGGGTGGCGCGACTTGTAGCTTCTCCAGACTGATTTCATCTCTTACTATTTCTGGGATTTCTCCTTCATACACTAACTCTGTTTTGAAAATCTCCCTTTCATGGTTGGCTATTAACTGTTTCCTGGCCTGCTGCAAAATTGCTTCTTGGATGGTTATTGCAGCCACTGGCTACCCAACTTTATTTCTTTGAACTATCATTGACCTGACTAGCTAGCATCTTCCTCCATCGGCCTATAAGGCCTGATGCTTCTATTCTTCTCACTGACACCAGTTGCTTGAAGTATCAAATGCTTGTCCTTGGCGAATTTCATCAGCGTGGGCCTGCCTTCTTTGTCCGATCCCTCAAAGGTAATTGGTGTGATATCTCCATGGTAATAGCAGACGTCCACCAAATTGACTTCAGTACTAAAAGGATTATTGTCTTCCTTAACCATTTTCACGTTGTCGCCATGCCAGATCAATACAAATTGGTGGAGGGAAGACGACACACACATATTTGTGTGAATCCAGTCCCTACCCAGAAGCAACTTGTAGCTCGCGTTAGTATTGATTACGAAGAAAGCAGGCACACACGTCTTACTCCCCACTGTTATTTGTAATGGAACTACTCCCAAAGTCCTTGCTACGTCCCCAGTCACCGCAATCACCACTAAGTCTGTAGCAATGATATCCTCATCTCTCTTCCAAGTCCTAGTAGCACTTTCAAAGGAATCACGTTTACAACTGCCCCATTGTCCACCAAAACTCTTTTCAGTGGTCTCCCGTTGATACAAACTCGTATATACAGTGGCTTAGTGTGATTCACTATTAACAGCTTGTCGAATGTCATAGTTTTGTTGTCCTTAGTCTCCTGTGTTTTCTCTGAGAATTTCTCCGCTGGATTTTGTTCTTCTTTTGCAGCCCAAACTTTTTCTTCATCTTTTGGATTGTCCTCAGCTTCATCATCAGGATCGACACGGCGAAAAATAGTTGGCAACATCACAGAAGTAGCTCCCACATAATAAACAGGGACATCACCAACATTGAAGTAACTGTTTATTTGTTCCTCGACATCGTCATCCTCTGTTGCCTTCCTTCTAAATTTATTCTTCTAAATTCCTTATTTACAGTGCTCAACCATCTGTCTGGTTATGTTGGCCAACTCCTTCCCTTTATCAAGCTTCTTTTGTTTTTCTACCAAGTGAGCCTGAGTTTGAGTTTGAAGTTTTATTTTCAGTTCCTCTTCTTCCTGGAATAGTCTCTCAGTCAACTTCTTACTCTGCCACGTTCTTTTCCTCATTTTTGCGTTTTTTTTAGTAGCAGTAAGTATTTCCTTTTTATCTCTCCTTTTGCTTTCCACCTGAATCCACTCTCCAGCTTTCTTGGGCATCGGTGGCTTAACAAATTTCGGGTGACCGCCAGTGCTGATGACCACTTGGGCACGGGCTTCCCTGTTATTTTCGGTGACCTGGTCACCAATCATTTTTAGTGCACCGACTCTCTCCTGACTTTTAGAGGCAGTGGTCAGTCCGTCTTTCTTTTTCCACATGTTCCACCCTTTCGGCCTCCAAACTTGATTCGTATGCTTCTGGCTCCTTTTTTGGTTAAGCTCATTCCTTATGTCAACACTTGCTACGTTCACTGACCCCACTGGGAATGGATTTTTGTCAATGAGCATTACCTCTTCTGGGAACTTGAGAATTTTCCTGTTGATGTGATCCTGAATCACGTTCCTAAAGGCCCAGCACATATTGGTGGAATGAGTCCATGCATTATGATATTTGCAGTAGTCTTTGGCCTTCATCTCCTCCTTGGTAAGTAAAACGTGATCTATCGTTTGAGTGTTTTGCCTATACATCACCTGGCCTATGGTCACCGGCTGCTGAACAGCCTGGTGACTTGTACTCCTTAGGAGCGTCTGCATCTGGTTGGTCACCGGACTCCCATTGCCCCCTGAGCTCATTCCCTCTTCATAGAGGTGAGGTTGAGTCGCTGGTCCAGTATGGCTGTGGAACTGAACAGTGGTCCTGTGGTTGATAGACACCGGAGGCAAGGCAGCACTCGGTGTCTCATCCCTTCTGTGCGGTGGCTGGTAAGTGGTCACCAGCTATTTCTCCTTGTTGGGGCTGTCAATCCTGGTGGACTGCTCCCTAAGCACCTTCATGGGAGCAGTTTCTCCCAACTTGGCCACCTTGGTTGATGACCTTTTACCTCCAGTTGGAGTGACCGTGAGCGCCACTAGCTGATTTTCTGCGGCCACTGGTAACTTGCTGGCCTACGACTCAGCTTGGCGCAACGTCTTGCTTGACTCTCCTCCACCTATGCCTTTGTCTTTCTCTGGCATGGCAGATCCAGTGACCGCAGCCAAAATCTCCTTTTGGTTACTCCCCATGGTGTTCAAGAGAGTGTGCGTTTTATCTGTTGATTTCTCTATGGCCTACAAAACCTTTGTTAAAAGGATCTCAATGTTGCTAGCTTGACTTAACTCAGCGGGTTAAGGTTGGTCTTCCTGCGTTGCTGTTGCAACGTTTTCCATATCATCATCTCTCCACCGAGGGAAACGTCAGTATTCTTACTAGATCTTGTTCTCGTCATTGCGTGGGTCCCACCGGCCATGCCAAAAATATGTTTGGCCTTTATTTTGACTAAAGGACAACATGTAGCCCTTTGTCTTGGATTGTGAGCGTTTCAGGAATTTAAAGTATTTCCAAACTAAATAAATAAGGAAAAAGATTGCGCCTCGTAATCTGACTGAAATCAAAACGATTGTGTATTGCTAGAAAGGGACAAAAATCTAACAGAAAGGACTGTGCTTATTGATAAACAAATCGGCAAAACGCAATGACTAGAAAATTGAAAATTTGCTGAGAACAATTGAAAAGGAAAGGACTAGGCTAGGAAAAATAAAAGATTGCCAAAAATAATAAGCTAAAGAATTCAAAGATTTACTGGAATGCCAGGCTTTTTGGCATGTCATGGGTTGGAGAGCTTTCCCTTCTTCAAAACTTCTATTTATAGCCAAAGATGACAAGTGTCCTACTGCAATTCAACTTGTAATCTTGATAAAATTTTATTTTTCTAGATAAAGATAAAGGTTTGGATAAAACCATATCTTATCCAATAGAGATAGAGTTTGAGCTGGTGTCTATCATCTTATCCTTTTATCTCCTCTTTAAACTTAGATTCCTAGGCTCCCAATTTAACTCCAACTCTAATACGTCCTTCTCTGCTGGACACTGAAATCTGATGAGCCAAGGCCAGTGTCTGGACTTCTAACCATGAGCTTTCCTTTGGGCTTCGGGTTTTCGGCCAAAAACAGTAGCAATGAGCTGAACCCATTTTTTGGTATAAACAAATCCATTCAAACACCATAATCCCATTTCTGTCATGGACAAGAGTCTATTCGTTGGTAATATTTAATTGCTACTAATAGAATGATGTTTCAAATGGATGAAAAAGAAACGTATTTAAATCGGATCTGTTTGAATAAAATGACATCGTTTCATTCAATAATTAAAGAATTAATGAATAAAAATAACATAATTATGTGAACCAAGACTTTTAGGATAAGAAAAACAAGAAGATTAGATGTGACATGTTGTGGTCTTTAATGGTTACCAATGGTCCTAAGTTAAATTAAGTTAAACTTAAAATTAGATGGTATTGGAGTAAGTGAGTTTGAGATTAAGCGGACAATTAGAATGACGTTTTCTTGTGAGTCAGTACCGCGTAGTCAGTGCACCTTCGAAGGAAAAAAAATCATTCAGCGATAGGAACATGTTCGTCACACAACAGGCGAACATGTCAACGCCTTGGCTCCCCTGTCCTGTATATATTACCATGCCAAACTCTCAGTCACTTGCCAATACAAAACCAATCCTGCTCTCTGAATCTGTTTGTTAGTTTCACTGTTTTTTTATTTTTCTCGTTTGAACATGGGCGGCCCTGTTCCTGCAATGACTGTGTACCATCCATTGGATAAACCAGTAGTGGTGATTGGACCACAGTTCCTGACACAATACCCTGTTGACCTCACGATTGCCTCCAAGGTCCTGACTCGCGGAGAAAATGACTTCAGGGTCACTTACGTTAACGGTACACCCATTTTCAGCGTCAAAATAAGTTTATGATCGGCATCCATGGTCGCCGGCACTTAAAAGACGCCGCCGGTAACATCCTCGTCACTCTCAAGCACAAGGTTTGTTAAGATCAGGATTAGATCATCATTTGACTTTCAGAAAACACCAGGAATACTAAACCGTAGTCTTTTGTTCTTCCATTTCAGACAATGACCATGCACAGGAGGTGGCAAGTGTTCAGGGGAAAGAGCACAGACGAGAAAGAATTGCTTTTTAGCGTCAAGAAATCGTCACTGATGCAATCCAGGACTCAATTAGATGTGTTTTTGGCATCTAACACAACATCGGAGAGTGTCCCTGATTTTAAGGTCAAAGGTAACTGGGAGGTGAGATCATGCACTATCTACCTTGGAGATGGTGAGTCCAACATCATCGTTGCTGAAGTACGTTTTCTGATCGGACTAGATCTCCTCTTATGGTGTTGTTTTCGTATTATCTTCTATTAAATAATGAAATTTAATAAAACAAAGTTGCAACAAAGAATTTTGATGTATTTTCTTATCACCAATAACACTCATTCCCTTCCTTTCAAGATATTATGCAATGGTAAAAGACGGAGTTAAACTAATTTTAGATTTTTTAAAAATTTTATAAAATTTCTATTAAACATATATTTTTTATTTTAATTTTAAATATGACTCAAACTAATTTTAAAAATACTCCTTAATCTTTAAAATTACTGCAAATTTTTATAATAAATTCTTTTTGTTATGTCTTGTTGGATTCCACTTTTATTTTTCAGTTAGGATTTTTAGGTTTTGTCATTATTGAAAATGAAAACAAAAACTAATTAATTGTTAATATTAGTATAGTTATATTTTATTACTGATAAAAATAGTATATTAAGTAAAACTTAAAGAGAAATTACTTTTAATTAATTATTTATTTTAATCTCTTATATAATATTTATTAATAAATTATCAATAAAAATAATTTTAATTTATTAAAATAAATAATTTAATGTTTAATATTTATTTTGAATTTATTTTAATTATTAAATCAAATTTTATTTAAAATCTATATATTTTGCAGATATTTAAATTTTAATTAATTTATTAATAATTTTTAATTTTAATACAAAAATTAAATGAAAATTAATAATTCATATTTAAATTAATAATTAATTTTAATTAAATATATAATATTACTTTAAACTATTCATGATTCTTATTAATAATTAATATATTAATCAATTATAATAATACATATTTAGTTGATAGTAATTTATATGATGAAAAGATAGAAACAGGAACAAAAACTAATATTTGTAGTTTTCGTAAATTTTGAAAAGTGAAAGAAACCAAAATGAAAAAAAAGAAACTAAAAACTTAAATACTACATTTAAAAATTAAAATATGAATAAAAACATCACTCTATTAACTAATTAGTTATTAACGTAATAATCAACTAATCTCTTAAATTTAAATCGAAATGATTAAACTTAATTTAAATTAATAATATACTATAATTATATTAAATTATTGAATTTGAATATATTTTAATTAGTTTGAGTTAGTTTAAATAGTCATATTAGTAACATTTGATTGAGTCATATGTGTCATTTATATCATTTTTAATAATAAAATTATTTTTAAAAAATTCTTTTAAACTTTATCAAGTTATAAGGAGTTTCATATTTTTTTAATGCATAGTGATTAATGGGTTGTGGTTTATGGTACTGCAGATGTCCGAGAGGCATTTGTGGGATAGAGACTACTTTGCGGATAGAGTGTATCCTAACATTGATTACGCCTTCATAGTGACTCTGGTGGTGGTTCTTGGTGAGATCAGAGCTGATCGTACCGGCCAGGGCGGGGACAAGTTTTGTGATGGATTTTCATTTGGTAATGGTCTGATCTCCATATTTCAAAATTGATCCCATCTATTTATTACAAGAAATAAATTATAAGGATAATATTTTGTTTAAATAATATTCAAATTATATTTGACTTACTCAGTAGTTGTTACGACAAAATACCAATACGATAGCAAGTACTTAAGATCTTCATCTTGTATAAAATTATAGCTTTGTACTGTAACACTGTGACGACAAAATACATGAAATTATTTTTCATCTCTTCCATCTGTTAAATCGTTATAATAAATCAAAATTGAATAGATGATATTTTATAGGAACAGAAAGAATAGGGTATCTCGGAATAGAAGATTTTGTTCCGGCCAGGACTGAGTTATCATATCAAACGAAATTTATAATAAAAAATCATTTCCTTTGATTTGTGTGAACCGCTCCAGACATAAAGATTCTGTGCCTTTTTTAAAAAAAATTTAAAAAATTAGATTGATAGATAAAAGATGAAGGACAACGTTAGGAGAAATATAATACTCTCCTTAATCTTCTACAACAAAAGCAACAATACAATACATATTACAAAGTAGACCAATTGGAATAATGGCATAGTAAGGACATCGATGCTTATCAAAGACAAGTCGACTGTAAAAGAGATAAAGACCTCTCTCCTCTGCACATCTAAGATGCCAGTGCTTTCAAATTAGGGCTATGAGAACAGAGGTAATCCAGAGGTTTCTTAGCTCGCTTCCATCATTATATTAACATTATGACAACCCAACTCCTTAAGAAAGGCAATATTTGTTCACAAAATAAATCAACTAAAGACACCATTTATACTTCATCTTCGTAGAAATATTGCGCTAGACATTACGCGTCAAGATACATTTTCTTATTTAAGATGGTCGTTTAATTCCCTATTGTTGGTATTTAGGATTTTTCTTTCTCTTCCTGGTTGATTTCCTCTTTGTGGTATTTAACTGCACACAAAAATTTCCTGGAATGTTAGAGACTTGGTCTGCAGTTGATGGAGAATCACAATCCTCTCCTGTCAAATCTAGACTGCTTTCTTGAGGGGAACCTATTTTCTGTTCTACATTTTGAGAGATGATATTCTTAGTCTCCCAACTTGTCACTCTATAATCACTGGAGTTTACCATTGTTGTTTATTCTTCATTCTCCAGCCTAGCCTTAGAATTCTTATTTTGCCCAACAGTTGCTAATGGAGTCAACATATTGGCACAATCCATCTGACAAGGCTCCAAATATTAGGAAGTGAAGTGATGCTCTTCATTTTTTAGACCATTGGGTGAAGTGTGTCCAGATGCTACATTGGGCTTCCCAACTTCAGTATCTAGGGTATCAATTGTTGAGTTATCTGGATCATTGGCAACAATTTGTACCCCCACAATCTCATCATTATCTAGTGAAAAAGAATCAACCCCCAATAATTCATCTTACCATCCAGTTTGAAAAACTTTCCTATATGAGATAGATTCGACTTAGTTGAACTAGCCCAATCTAAATAATGGGTTAAGCTTGGACTAATTGGGTCTCTGGTTCTTTTCTTAAAAATCGAACCTCAAACTAATTTTGGACTCAGGCAACTCATGTATGTTCCGACCCAACTTGACCCTATTCTTATAACAAAGCAACATAAGTTCAATTGCGCTCAAAATTAGGCCGTGAGCTTTGGGTCAAGCTTAAGCTTAACCCATTGCCAAGCCTAGAGACACGTGAACCCGCTACTGAATCCATTGAAACCATGTTGAGAGTTGACTGACTTGTGAGAAATTTCAATAAAAACCTACTTTGTTAAAAAATCATTTTTAAAAAATTCCAATTATCTACACATGTATGCATGTTTTATAAGGAAGAGCAAGTGACACGTGGGGATTGTTGAAGTGGGCATTGATAGGGAATGTAAAGCTTAAGAGTCAAAAAGAACACTTCAGCCAACGACGTCTTGTTCACATTCAAGTTGTTTTGCTCCTATTTTCTTGTTTTGTTTTTTTCACCAGAGATGACATAGACACAGGGAAAGATACAACAATTTGCTTCTTACATTCAGTATATATAAGCCAAATCAAGTCAGGCCGCCATATAGTGTCTTATCAAGACCAGAAAGATCAGTTTCTAGTAAGAAATAACTCTAAGCTAGTTGTAGATCACTTCGATAATTACTTCAAAAAAGCTTTTTTTAACAAAGTAAATAGTTTTTTATATATAATTATTTTCTTAATTCGTCAAATAATTATCTAAAATAAGTTATCGAAGGAAGAGTCTAGAAGTAATTGACAAAAGTTTAATTAGTTCGAGTGAAGTTTAAGTGTTGAATTAGAAGAAAATGATTTTTAAAAAAAATTAAATTTTAAAAATTAGATAATTTTTATAAAATTTCTTAAACCAAGCCTATATCTTTATTCTTCACCCATCCATTTAACACCATACTATTCTAGGCTTCACTTCATTTGATTTTATCAATTTTCAGATAGTTCCAATTCGTACAGAGGAATGATAATAGGAATGCGAATGAATATAGTGAAAAATGAGAATGAATATTATCATTATAATTATGATGATTGGTTAAGAGGAATGAATGATTATCATTACCATTGATAATGGTTGGTTTGTAAAAAATATTGAGAAATTAATTACAATATATTGATTAATTAAAATATTATAATTAATTTTAATTAATTATATTGTAACTAATTAATTAATAATATATTAATTAATTAATTAATAATATTTTAATTAATTATATTGTAATTTATTATTAATAATATTTTAATTAATTAAATATATTTTAATTAATTATTTAATAATTATATTTTAATTAATTATTTAATTATAATATTTTAATTAATAAATGAATTATATTTTAATTAATTATATTGTAATTAATTAATTAATTACAATATTTTAATTAATGAATGAATTATATTTTGATTAATTATATTATAATTAATTATTTATATTGTAATTAATTATATTTTAATTAATTAATTGTATTTAATTAATTAGTGTTTAAAATATTTTTGAAAAAAGAACTACTAAGTTATTTATAATAGGGCACTTTACAAAACAATGATACTCATTCCTCTAGATTATCAAAGGAAAGGAGTATTACTCAAAAATGGGTAATCAAAGTAATAATTTTATAATCATACTCTCTTATCAAACTCAATGTTTCATTCCATACCTATTTCTCTTTTTTCATACCCAATAAACAAGCACACTCTAAATCTTACATGTAATCTCAAAAAGATGAAATGCAAGTTCTACAATTTCAAAATCAATGAACATTTGAAATAAAAGAAATATTACATGAGGGCTCAGTTTCTCACTCTAAGTCAAATTCAAGCATCTTCACTTAACAAAGTCAGTTTCCTACTATTTATAAAGTCAAGATTTATATTAAAACTACTAAATTTTAATAATCATATCCAACTAACTATTGTGTATGAAGTGTCATGAAGGATTTTTGCCCCATATCATGTTGGAACATAATATGCAAAGTAATTTCTAAAATGCTTGCTCATAAGATGAAGATTGTAGTATCCAAAATTGTGTACACTTTTCAAGGAGCTTTTCTTAAAGACAAGTTGACAGGTGATAAAATTTTGATATTCCAAAAGCTTATCAAAAGCCACAATAAGAAAAGATCAAGCAAAATTTGCACCATCAATGTGGATTTCAACAAAGCTTTCGATTCTATAGAATAGTCTTTCCTTATTAACACCATGTCAACTTATGGTTTCCTAGGAAATTTACAAATTCGATATCTCAAGGCATCACCACAGTTAGTTATGGCATTATGATAAATGGGGTAACAACAAGCTTGATTAAAGGGGCTAGAGGTGTTATGCAAGGTAGCTCATTTTTCCCTTACCTCTTAACTATTTGGATAGAAATCTCAATCAGTTTAATAAAGTATGGAGTTAATAGTAAACAAAAGTTTAGATTTCACTCCAAATGCAAAGAAATGAGGATACTAGCCTTTCTTTTGTTAATTATCTCATCTCAAAGGTTAACTCAAACTCAGTTTTTATCCTAATAATTGCTCTTAATGTATAACTAACAAACCTTAAAGCCTTACCTTAGAATTATAATCTCAACTAATAGACCATCTTTTTGACTTCAAACCTTTAATTGATAGAATCATCTTGAAGATTACAAACAGATACAATAGGAATTTAACTCTAGTTAGGAGAGTAGTGCTAGTTAACTTTATCCTCAGTACATTGCATGTAATGTTATTACAAAACTATAATCTAACTACAATTGATGCTGATACTATAATCTAAGCATAATGCATTAAAAAATATCAATGTGTGGGTTTTGTAGCTCAATCGATGATTAAATCAATACCTCAACCCAGTAAAAAAAATAAACTGATGATTACCTATACAATCAAACCATAAACAAAAACTCAAATGATCAAAGCAGTACACAAAACCCAGTAAAAAACAAAATCCACTAACCTCAATCGATGATTAAACAAAGTCGCAGAAGGAAGGATGGACGAAAATGCAGACACAGAACAAAGACGCAAAAGGGACCGAAGCTCGCGATGGAAGAAGATGCAAAAAGAAGAGGCAAAAGAGAATCGAAGCACGTGAAGGAGTAGAACGAAGACGCAGAAGGGACAGAGAGAACACAGACAACGACGACGACGACGACAAAGAACTGGCGGCAGAAGGGAAAACGAAAGAGAGTTGGAGAAAATCAACATCGATCGGGGGGTGGCTTCGGTTGTCTGTAGGTTAGACGCTTAACCAAAATGACGTTGTTTTCAATTTATTAAAAACATTGAAGCCGAAGTCAATGATGACGTTTAGGTTTTAATTACTCTTTTGTCGGTGATTCACGACGAAATCGAGTCCCGTCGGCAAATCCTGATGCTTATTTTTGTCATGAAGTATTCCCGGCAAATTTACCGACAGAAATGACTATTCCATTGTTATATTTCATCAGAAAATTTGCCTGAATAATTTTCTTCCATCTTTACCAACGGAAAATTTGCCCGTCATTAAATCTAAATTTTTTCAACAACTTTATTGACGGGAATTGATTTTCCGTCGCTGATTGCCTACAGTATTTTTACCATCCTTAATATTCTGTTAGTAATTTATAATTTTCTTGTAGTGGATATTTATAGAAAATCTGTGGATGAATTTCTGATTATTTTTTGTAGTGGACGGATAAGTTATAATATTCACTATGGATTGAGTTTAAGTTCTAGTTCTAGTTTGTGATTTCAGTTTTATTTCAAGAGTTGAAGTAGAAGAAGAGGAAGGCCTATCTAAGTACGGAGTAAGACAAGGTATTTCAAGAGTTGAAGTAGAAGAAGAGGAGGGCCTATCTAAGTTCAGAGTAAGACAAGCTGAAGGGGAAGGGAATTTCTATAACAGGTTCTGTTTGGACAAAATGAAATCGTTTCATTCATTAATTAAAGAATTAATTAATAAAAATAACATAATTATGAAAGCCAAGACTTTTAGGATAAAATTCGGACCTTCTTATCATCGCTATGTATGGCCATAAATTAAGCGCAAAATAACAATGGCTTGTTTTCTTCTGAGTCAGTATCGCGTAGTCATTACAACTTAAAAAAAAACACACACACACATTCAGTGGTAGGAACATGCTTTCGTTTCACACAACAGACCAAGCCAAACCCTCACTCACTTGCCAATACAAAACCAATCCTGCTCTCTGAATCTGTTTGTTAGTTTCACTGTTTTTTGATTTTCTCGTTTGAACATGGCCGGCCAAGCAAGCAACCCTGTTCCTGCAATGACTGTGCACCATCCATTGGAGAAACTAGTAGTGGTGATTGGACCACAGTTCCTGACACAATACCCTGTTGACCTCACGATTGCCTCCAAGCACCTGACTCGCGGAGAAAATGATTTGAGGGTCACTGACGTCAACGGTACACTCATTTTCAGCGTCAAAAGCAAGTTTATGAGCATCCATGATCGCCGGCACTTAAAAGACGCCGCCGGTAATATCCTTGTCACTCTCAAGCAGAAGGTTTGTTAAGATCAGGATTAGATCATCATTTGACTTTCAGAAAACACCAGGAATACTAAACCGTAGTATTTTGTTCTTCCATTTCAGATAATGACCATGCACAGGAGGTGGCAAGTGCTCAGGGGAGAGAGCACAGACGAGAAAGATTTGCTTTTTAGCGTCAAGAAATCGTCAGTGAGTCAATCCACGACTCAATTAGACGTGTTTTTGGCATCTAACACGACATCGGAGAGTGTCCCTGATTTTAAGCTCAAAGGTAGCTGGGAGTTGAGATCATGCACTATCTACCTTGGAGACGGTGAGTCCAACGTCATCGTTGCTCAAGTAAGTTATCTGAAGTGACCACATCCCCTATTTCCATTATTACAATATTATTATTATATTTTATTAAATTTCTTCTACATAAATGTGTATAAGATTTAATAGTACAAGATTATAACAAAATAATTAAAACAGATGATTTAATGTGTTATCTGATCGTAAAAAATACTCACTCCCTTCATTTCAACATATTATGTAATAGTAAAACACTGAGTTAACTAATTTTAGAAATTTTTTAATTTTTATAAATTTTATTTTATAAAATTTCTATTAAAAATATATTTTTTATTTTAATTTTAAATATGATTAAAACTAATTTTAGAAAAACTCCTTAATGTTTCAATTTATTGAAAATCTCTATAATAAATTCTTTTTGTTATGTGTTGTTTAATTCCTTTTTTTTTTTCAGATAAGATTTTTAGTTTTTCTCGTTATTTAAAATGAAAACAAAAATTACTTAATTGTTAATATCAGTATAGTTATATTTTTTTAATTAGTTTGAGTTAGGTTAAATAGTGATATTAATAACATTTGACTGAGTCATTTGTGTTATTATTTTTATCGTTATTTTTAATTAAAAAGTATATTTAGAAAATTAAAAAAATTCTTTTAAACTTTATCAAATTATAAGGAGTTTCTTTTTTTTAAATGTATAATGATTAATGGGTTGTGGTTTATGGGACTGCAGATTTCCGAGAGACATTTATTGGATAGAGACCACTTTGTGGTTACAGTGTATCCTAACATTGATTACGCCTTCGTAGTGGCTCTGGTGGTGGTTCTTGATGAGATCAGAGCTGATCGTACCGTCCAGGCCCAGATCAGTGGTGAGATCGGTTCTGCTGCCGCAGATGTGATTACCCAGTCCACCCAGTTATAAAATTTGTGCCAATTTGCTTTTGCTTGAGATAAACTTTCGTATAATAATTATTACGTGTCCTTTCTTGGAGTTCGGACGAATTCGAGAAGGATAAAAAGTAGTGATCGACAATTAGAGCTAGATTCGGCGACATTGCAAGGCTTAAAATCTGCTCTTCCTACTCCTGCTACATACCTCCATATGCAGAGAATACAAGCCACCAAGGCTATTGCTGAGTTATATGTTTTGATATCCACCTCTCCAGCTACACAAGCAGATCTGCTCATTCAAGGACCGGATGATATATCCAAGGATATGAAGCAGTTTTTACAGAAACATATTTATGTGTTTAAAGCACCTTGGGGGTTACCCCCAACTAGCACATACGACGATGTCATTCCTCTTTAGGATGAGGTTACAACAGTTAAGGTAAGGCCTTATAGATCCTCGTTTTCTCAAAAGTCTAAGATTGAAAAGATGGTCGAGGAGATGCTGCGTGAAGGAATTGTCAGCGAAAATGTAAAAAATAATTAAATTGGAAAGGCTTAACTAAAAATAAAGCATCATAAAAAATCACTGTCGTAAGTCGAAAATCCCTCCTCTACGGTGCAGCAGGATAATAAGATCCGACCCCAGGGTTAACGCTTTCTCCACCAGCTTTAGTACATTCCAAATGATAGAGTAGGAACTGTCTTCGAGAATTAATTAAGATAGATAAATATGTGTTTTATTGCTTTGAGATAATAATAGGATGTATATTGTGGGAAAAAACTAACTTTGGAAGAGTGGAGGTGAGGGGGTTTTATAGTAGAAACCCCCTCACCATCAACATTTATATGAACGTTGTCAACGTTCATGTGAACGATTGGATCAACTACCACAATTTCCCACTTGGTCCAAATTTGAGAAACAAACTGTAAAAATAAAATAGATGAACAATCAGGTGAACAAAGTCTTGAACCTGTTGTTCTACGAAATTCAGAGACAGAACCTACTAAAAAGTTAACAGCATCATATTGCCCTGGTCTCATGATCGCTCTAGAGAGATAGCCCAAATACTCTCATAGAAGGGTGGCTAGCCCCCCACAATCACGTAGGTGAGTCCATTAAGTGTGTACTGCTCACACCACCTAAACTTAAGTTATGGAACTCATTAAGGATTATACAATCAACCTTATCAAACACAGTAAAGGCATGCTAGCGATGCAATTTAACAATGAATATATCTCAGTATTATACCACAAATAAAGTATAAGTAAGTAGTCACTATATAACTTCGTTTGACCCATTGAACTTGGTTTCCCAAGATGGGAATCCATCACGAGGTTACTACATAGTTGGGCTTAACTCCATCTCTTTAGCATGCTCTGAAATTAGTTTCCTACTCAAAGCTTTTGTAAACAGATCCTCTAAGTTTCTCTCTGACTTGACATAGTCTAGAGAAATTAAACCATGTCTAATTAAAGTACAGACAATTTTATGTCTCAATCTGATATGTCTACTTTTGCCATTATATGCCTTGTTCTTGGCAACATGAATGGTAGCCTGCGAGTCACAATAAAGAAACACAAAAAGAATTGGTTTTTCCCAAAGTGGGATATCTGCTAAGAGATTCCTTAGCCATTCAGCTTCTCGTCCTGCCAACTCCAAAGTCATAAACTCAGCCTCCATTGTTGATCTCGCAATACATGTTTGCTTTGATGATTTCCAGGATACTGCAGCTCCTACCAAGGTAAAAACATAACGACTAGTAGAGTGTATATCACCACTTTCCGTAACCCAGTTAGTATCAGAATACCCCTCCAATACAGGAGGATGACCACCAAAAGATAATCCATAATGCATAGTACCTTTACCTCAACAAGCGAATCAATGCGTTTCAATGCTCTTGACTAGGATTATGAGTATATCTACTAAGTCTACTCACACAGTATGGAATATCGGGACAAGAATAGTTCATCAAGAATATCACACTACCAAGAATTTTAGCATACTCAGCTTAGTTTACACTGCCACTAAGATTTTTCTTTAAAGCAATACTAGCGTCATAGGGAGTCTTGACTGAATCAACATCATAGTAACCAAACTTCGTCAAAATTTTCTCAACATAATGGGTTTGATTCAACATAAAACCAGAGTCAGTCCTGTCAACTTTCATTCCCAAAATAAAGTCCACATGTCTAAGATCTTTCTTATCAAAAGAAGACTTTAGCAAACTCTTGGTAGTCTTAATGACAGATAAACTAGTACCAAAAATAAGCATATCATTCACATAAAGAGTTATTATTACAGAACTATTGATGTCAGATTTCACGTAAATGCATGAATCAATGTCACAAGAGGCGAAACCATGTTTGAAAATCTCATTTTCAAATTTCTCATGCCACTATTTGGGAGCTTGTTTAAGTTCATACAAAGACTTAACCAACTTACACACCTTTTGTTCTTGACTAGGTACTCTAAACCCCTCGGGCTGAACCATATAAATTTTCTCATCTAGATCACCATTCAAAAAAGCTGTTTTAACATCCATTTGGTGCATATGAAGTTTAAATACTGAGACAATAGCAAATAACATCCTTATAGATGCAATTCTAGTAATAGGAGAGTAAGTGTAAAAAAAAGTCCAAGCCTTCCTTTTGTTTAAAGCCTTTAATCACAGGTCTTGCCTTGAACCTCTCAACGGTTCCTTCAGGTCTCAATTTCTTTTTGAAAATTTACTTATACTCCAAAGGCTTACACCCTTGAGGTAGATCAACTAAAACCCAAGTTTTATTAGACATGATTGACTCCAACTCACTATCTATGGCTTCCTTAAAAAATGTAGCATCTACAGATCTCATTGCTTCCTCATAAGTTTTAGGATCTTCCTCAATAATATGTCACCACAAAAACATCATCTATTACGTCAAGTTTTGTCACTATAAATAAAGTAATAAAGTCAGAACCAAAACTGGTGCGTACTCTAGCTCTTTTGCTCCTCCTTAGTTCAACACTTTTCTCTTCCTCTATTTCGAATTTTATCATAAAAGTCTTGGTTTTCATAATTATTTTATATTTATTAATTAATTCTTTAATTAATGAATGAAACGATTTCATTTTGTTCAAACAGAACCGGTTACAAAAATTCCCTTCCCCTTTGCCTTGTCTTACTCCGAACTTAGATAGGCCTTCCTCTTCTTCTACTTCAACTCTTGAAATAAAACCGAAATCACAAACTAGAACCAGAACTTGAACTCAATCCATAGCGAATATTATAACTTATCCTTCCACTACAAAAAATAATCAGAAATTTATCCACAGATTTTCTATAAACATCTACTACAAGAAAATTATAAATTACCAAAGAAATATTACCAACGGTAAAAATATCGTAAACAATCAGAGATGGAAAATCAGTTCCCGTCAATAAAGTTGTTGGAAAAATTTACATTTAACGACGGACAAATTTTTCATTAGTACAGATATAAGAAAATTATTCCGGCAAATTTTCTAACAAAATATAGCGATGGAATAGCCATTTCCATCGGTAAATTTGCCGGGAATACTTCACGGCAAAAATAAGCATCAGGATTTGTCGATGGGATTCGATTTCATCGTACATCACATCTGCGGCAGCAGAACCGATCTCACCACTGACCTAAAAGGTTTCTTAGAGTGTTTAGCCTCAACACAAATTTGACATTTTTCCATTTCATTAGTGATCTGATTAGGTAACAAGGTTAAGCTTTGCATCTTCTTAATTGACCTCACATTCACATGCCCAAATCTAGAGTGCCATAAGTCTAAAGACTCAACAATATAAACCGAAGAAGTTGATGTATTCATTTCAATGTCAAGTACAAATAAGTCCTCATTACAAAATCCTTTTCCAACAAAGTTCCCATTCTTAGTCATAACTAGCTTATCATAATCAAATGTTAGTTTAACACCGGCTTTGTTAAGCAATGCACTAAAAATTAAGTTTCTACGTACATCAGGAACAAATAAAACATTTTCTAATGTCAGCATTTTTCCAGAAGTGAGTTTGAGAGTGACCTTCCTAACTCCTTAGACAAGAACTTTGCTAGAGTTGCCCATTTATACGAATTCACCATCAGCAGCATCATTCAACTCCTTTAATGGGTTCTGGTTGGTGCAGATGTGACGTGTGACTCCTGTGTCAACTATCCATTCTACCAAATTTCCAGCAAGGTTAACTTCGAACACCATAGCAATAATGATCTCCTCATCATCACCAGCTTCAAACATATTAGCTTGAGGCTTACCAAAGTTCTTCTGGTTACCCCATTGGTATCCTGTCTGGTTTCCTTTCCCAAATTGTTGTGATTTCTGTCATTGGGTTTTCTTCTCTAGTTGATTCTAGCTTGAAAATTGGCAGCAGGATGGCCTGGCTTGTGGCACCACCAACATTCACCATCAATCCTTTGCACTTAAACTGACCTTGTTTATTGTTGAACGACTTGTTTTGTCCACCATTCTTCTTGAAGTTATTAATATTTCTATGTTCTACCACATGAGCCTTAACAGTAGGGACAAGGGTGAGTGTTTTGGTCTTATTGTGTGTACGGTTGAAATCCTCAATCTTTAAATGTCCTATCAACTCCTGAAGCTTCATATCTTTCTTCTTATGTCTCAACTGATTTTTATATTCATTCAATGAGGCAGGTAATTTCTCAGTAAGGGTATTAGCTTGAAACAACTCACACATGTTCATACCCTCAGCAAGGATTTCGGCAACTAGATTTTCATACTCATGTAATTGGTCCATAATTGGCTTGTCATCAACAATAGTAAATTTTAACCACCTAGTAACTACATATTTCTTAGTACTGACATCATCTGTCCTATATTTCACTTCTAAAGTATCCCAAATGTCCTTAGTAGTTTTGTACTTGGAGTAGATATCAAACAGAGGGTTGATCATATGGTTGAGTAAAACTCCCCTAATAGCACAGTTATCCTTAGCAGTCTTAGTGTCGGTATTATCGTTAGGAATCTCTTGAAATAGTACATAATCGATTTCGTATTGCTAAAAGTAAAAAAGAATTTTCTCAAACCATCTTTTGAAGTTTTTTCTTTCTAGAGGCTCTAATCTAGTAAGGTCAGGTATAATTTTTGAGGCCATAGTGAAAGAGGCAGATCCTATGTGGGGAATAGTAATAGCAGAACCTATGTTTGTCTCATTCACAGACGACATAATTCCAACTGATATCGAAATTAAATACACACATGGCAACAAAGTTAAAATGCAGAACAAGCCAACAACCAGTAACAAACTCGAAACAGTGACAAGTAGATCGATACAATTACCGATAGCAGTAGTAATGCAACAAATAGAAATAATTTTCTGACTTAGATTGTTAGCAAAAATGTCAATAATAATTAAATTGGAAAGGCTTATATGAAAATAAGGCGTCGTGAAAAATCACTGCCCTAAGTAGAAAATTCCTCCTCTACGGTGCAGCAGGACAACAGGATCCGACCCCAAGGTTAACACCTTCTCCACCAGTTTTAGCGCACTCCAAAGGATAAAGTAGGAACTGTCTCCTAAAATTAATTAAAATAGACAAGTATGTGTTTTATTGCTTTGAGAGAATAAAGGGATGTATATTATGGGAAAAAAACTAACTTTGGAAGAGTGGAGGTGAGGGTGTTTTATAGTAGAAACCCCCCCTCACCATCAACGTTCAGAGTGGAGGTGAGGGGGTTTTATAGTAGAAACCCCCCTCACCATCAACGTTCATATGAACGTTGATAACGTTCACATGAAAGTTGGTGAACGTTCACATGAACATTGGGAAAAAACTAACTTTGGAAGAGTGGAGGTGAGGGGATTTTATAGTAGAAACCCCTCTCACCATCAATGTTCACATAAACGTTGTCAAAGTTCATTTGAAACATTCATGTGAACGTTTGGACAAACTTCCACAAGAATCATTCAACCCATTACCAGTCCGTTTTAGCACCTGTGGTATTGGCCAAGAAGAAGAACAACATTTGGCACTTCTGCACTGATTATCGAGCCCTGAATGTCGTTACTGTTAAGGATTCATATCCAGTTCCCACAGTAGATGAGTTACTTGATGAGCTCTATGGATCTCAGTTTTTTTCGAAGCTAGATCTTCGATTCGGCTATCACTAAATATTAGTAAGACCTGAAGATCGCCTGAAGCTAGCATTTCGCACGTATCATGACCATTACGAATGGTTAGTCATGCCGTTTGGCTTAACCAACACTTTTGCTATTTTCAATCTCTTATGAATGAAGTTTTCAAGCCTTTCTAACAAAAATTTGTTTTGGTTTTCTTCGACTATATTTTGGTTTATAGTTCCAGCTGGATGCTTCAGTTAGATCACTTGGAAATATTATCAACTTGTTTACAACAACAGTGTTTGTATGCTAAGCTTTCTAAGTGTATTTTTGGGAAAACCAATATAACAAATCTAGGCCATATTATTTCTAGCTAAGGGGTAGAAGTAGATCAGGGAAAAATGCAGGTGGTTAAATAATGGCCTACCCCATCATCTGTGACACAAGTGTGAGCATTTTTGGGTTAGTGGGGTACTATCGCCACTTTATCAAGAAGTATGCATCAATAATGAGCCCTCTGACTGAATTGTTACAAAAAGATGGTTTTGTGTGGGATGAAAAAGCACAAAATGCTTTTGTTCAGCTTAGGCAAGTATTAACTGAAGCCCCTGTACTGTCACTGCCAAATTTTGACAAATTTTTTGTGCTAGAAACAGATGCTTCGGGTTTGGGAATTGGTGTTGTTTTGTCCAAGATGGAATACTAATAGCTTATTTTTCAAAGAAGTTGTCATCTCGAATGCAGAAGCAGTTTGTATATGTTAAAAAGCTTTATGTTGTCTCTGAAGCTGTGTTTAAATTTATATATTATCTATTTGGTCACCACTTCATCATCCGGACAGACCACCACAACTGAAAACACCTTAACCAACAAGTTATTCAAACACTGGAGTAAGAAGCATAGTTACCTAAGCTACTGAGGTACTCTTATACCATTGAATACAAGCCTAGAAATACAAATCAAGCGGCAAACTCTCTCTCCTGTAGCATCCAAATGGCTATCTCTATACCTCATGCTACTATTCTTGATGAGATTAAGGCCAAGATGGCCCAAGATCCATAGCTACAGCAATTAGTCCAACATTATCAGCTGAACCTAGCCATTTATCCTCATTATCAGTTTGAACAAAGGCTGCTTTAGTGGAAGGATCGTTTCGTGCTCCCAGATAAGTCTTAAGACGTTATTCAAAGCATCTTATTAGAGTTTCACAGTTCCTCACTTGGTGGGCATGTGGGAGTAATTCATATTCATGTTGGGATTGCTACATATTTTTATTGAAAACAAATGCAGGCTGATATTCAAAATTTTGTTAAGCTTTGTCAAGTTTGTTAAAGAGCTAAATCTTCTCAGTCACATCCAGCTGGAGTTCTTAGCCCATTTGCGATTCCAAACTAGTTATGGGAAGATGTTGCTATGGATTTTATAACTACTTTGCCAAGTTCCAAAGGTTACACTATTGTTATGGTGGTTGTTGACCGTTTATCTAAATTTGATCATATTGCCCTTTTAAAGGCAAACTATACTTCTCAACAAATGGCTTAATCATTTGTTCAGCATGTTATTAAGTTGCATGGTGTTCCTCACTCTTTTGTGTCTAATAGAGACAAGGTCTTTATTAGTCAATTCTGGAAGTCTTTATTCAAACTCCAAGGAACAACTCTTAATATGAGTTCATCTTATCATCCACAATCAGATGGTCAATCCGAGGCTTTGAATAAGTTCTTGGAAATGTATTTGAAATGCTTTGTGGTAAAAATCCTCTATTATGAGTCAATTATTTACCTTGGGCTAAATTTTAGTACAACACTTCTTTTCAAACCGCTTTTTGAATGACTCCCTTCAAGATATTTTATGGTAGAGAACCACCGTCTATTATTCCATATTCATATCAAGATAACACTCCATTTGAAGTCCAATAACACTTGGCTACTAGAGATCATCTACTTGCTACTCTTGAAGTTAATTTAAAAAAGGCTCAGGCTCGGATGACGAAGTTTGCTAACTAGAAAAGAAGGGAAGTTAATTTCGAGGTTGGGGACTTTGTTTTAGTCAAATTACAGCCTCATCGACAATTGTCATTAAGACTCCAGAAGAATTAGAAGTTGGGAATGAAGTTTTTTGGCCCATTCAAGATACTTAAGCGTATAGGATCTGTGGCATACAAAATGAAATTACCTTCAGGAGCTAGGATACATTCGATCTTCCATGTTTCCTTGCTTAAATGTTGTGAAGGTGACCAACAGGCACAATATATTCCTCTTCCATTAGTAACTACTTCTAAAGGACCACTAATTCTCCCTCTTATTGTTTTAAAAATCCGATAAGTGAAGATTCATGATGAATGGGTAGTTTACCTGCAAATTCAATGGGATGGACTCACGGAACCCACTTAGGAGTCTCTTTCAATTCTTCAGCAATAATATCATGAACTCAACCTCAAGGACAAGGTTGATTTTGATGGAGAGGGAAATGTTATGTTAAAGGAGGCTAGCGCTGTTAGAATTTGACAAACAACCCTGAATTATGAGAAGAAGGACGAGGGGCAATTGGCGTATGATTCACGACCTGAGCGTCAACACGAAGTGGTAAGACGTAGCAACCCCGCGAGAAAGGTGTCATGGCGTCTCAGGATTAAGGGGGCCCAAGCAAAATATATATACGACGAACAAAACCAAAAAGGGGTGTGGAAAAATTCACGTGTCCTTTTCTCTTTTAATTCTAATCCCTTCTCCCTCTCATTGTTGTGTTTTGTTGCCTTGTTATTTTCCTCGTTTCTTACGTATTTTTTGTATTGGAACCTGAAAATAATTATCCATTGGCTCTGTAAATTTGGTGACATTCATAGTGTTGAATATATATATCGACATAGCAGTATTTTCCAGACATATTGTGTGCGTTTTCTTAAATTTTTACAGGGATATTTCAGAACGTTTCTTTCAAATAACATTTTACTGTATTACATTGTAAACCTTTCTATTCTTTTAAAACAATAATTTTCTAATATTACATATATTTACATTTCACTCTATTGTAAATCATTCTATTTTATTTCATTTTTTAAAAAACTTTACGTCCAACCAAACATAGCCTTAAGCTCAAACTGAATTAAATAAACTTAGCTCAAATTAATAATTTATAATAATCATTTTAAATTATTAATTTAACTTTAATTGGTTCGAGTTGAATTTAAGAGTTGAAGTAGAAGAAAATGAGTTTTTTAAGAAATTAAGACCATACTATTCTAGCCTTCATTTCATCTGATTTTCTCAATTTTAAGATGGTTCCCAACTTAAACTAAATTATATAAGGATAAAATACATAAACATCTCCAAAAAAAATTTGAAAACCCCATTAATTTTAAAATTTTTAAAAAAAACTCCTTTTAGTTTTTAATTTTTAAGAAAAAATCTCTTTTTTTAGGCTTCAGTTAAAAAGAATCTATGAAATTGATCCCGCATGAACATGACACTTATACCAATCAAATGTTGCTAACATAATCATGCAACCTAGCTCTTAAACTCAAACTAAATTAATTAAATTCGACTTAAATTAATAATTTATTATAATAATTATCTTAAATTATTAATTTAAGTCAATTTTAATTGTTTCAAATCAAGGTTAAGAATTGAGTTTTTTCAATCTCAGTATCAAGTAGCAAATTCTCGACCTTTTGACCATGAGTGAGCATAAACAAAATGAAACAAAAAAAAACTCCACGTGGTTGTTCTTCAATAGCTTTCGGCTCTCTCTTGTCTGTCTCTAAGCAATATAAATTAAGTTCTACCTAGGCGAAACTAAAAGTAAGTGTACCTCGTCGACAAGTAATATAAAATAGTAAGAATCGGATATCGTACCCAAAGGATTCCAACGTGCAAGACAATTAAATTAAACGATGAAAAATTACTCAAACGATCAAGAATTGATTGGTTTGAAAATACAATAAAGTAAATGATTCAATGAAATATGCAAGATGCAAAATACGAATTAAAAAAAACGACTAGATTTAATTAAATGATAGAAATTGGCTAAGGTATCGGATTTCAATTGTATTAGAAACTAAAACTTGTAACGGTGGATTGATTTAGGAATTACTTCACTTGAGTAAGTCGAACCCAATGTTCATAGTGGATTGATTAAATGTTTTTCGTAGTTCATTTCTGTTTGGGCCTTGCCCGAATACTCTTCTTTTTTCCTTTTTTGTATTATGTTTTCTTTGTTCTCTTTCTGGTACAAGTTTGTTACAACCTTCCTCTTTCGTGTAAGATACAGCCTATATAAGGCTGCTTATATTCAATAATATTTATGGAGCCGATTGCTATCTTCGAACTCCTTATTTCTGTCATCATTGGTAATATTTAATCGGCTGCTAATAGAACAATGTTTCAATTGAATGAAAGAAATGTATTTAAACCGGTTATGTTTGAACAAAATCACATCGTTTCATTCAATAATTAAAGAATTAATTAATAAAAATAACATAATTATGAAAACCAAGACTTTTAGGATAAGAAAAAATATAGGATTAGTTGTGACATGTGGTGGTTCTTAATGGTTATCGATAGTAGCGACTTGAATTGAGTTAAATTTAAAATTAGAACACGAGAGAATGAATTCGGACAATTTCAGCACGTCAAGACCGCGTAGTCATTACACCTATGAAAAAAAAAACCGATTTAATGGTAGAAGCGTGCTTTCGTTTCACACAACAGGCGAACATGTCAACGCCTTGGCTCCCCTGTCCTGTATATATCACCAAGCCAAACTCTCACTCACTTGCCAATACAAAACCAATCCTGCTCTCTCAATCTGTTTGTTAGTTTCACTGTTTTTTTATTTTCTTGTTTGAACATGGGCTGCCAAGCAAGCAAACCTATTCCTCCAATTACTGTGCACCATCCATTGGAGAAATCAGTAGTGGTGATTGGACCACAGTTCCTGACACAATACCCTGTTCGCCTCACGATTGCCTCCAAGGTCCTGACTCGCCGAGAAAATGGTTTCAGGGTCGCTAACGTTAACGGTACACTCATTTTCAGCGTCAAAAAAAAGTTTATGAGCATACATGATCGCCGGCACTTAAAAGACGCCGCCGGTAACATCCTCGTCACTCTCAAGCACAAGGTTTGTTAAGATCAGGATTAGATCATCATTTGACTTTCAGAAAACACCAGGAATACTAAACCGTAGTCTTTTGTTCTTCCATTTCAGACAATGACCATGCACAGGAGGTGGCAAGTGTTCAGGGGAAAGAGCACCGACAAGAAAGATTTGCTTTTTAGCGTCAAGAAACCGTCAATGAGGCAATCCACGACTCAATTAGACGTGTTTTTGGCATCTAACACGACATCGAAGAGAGTCCCCGATTTTAAGATCAAAGGCAGCTGGGGGGTGAGATCATGCACTATCTACCTGGGTCAGTCCGACATCATCGTTGCTCAAGTAAGTTACCTGATGTCTTCATATGTGAATAGGGTTATAACATAGTAAATTAAACAGAGAATTTGACGTGTTATTTGATTGCAAAGAACACTCAATCCCTTCCTTTCAAGATATTATGTAATGGTAAAAGACTAATTTTAGAAATTTTAATTTATATTAAAATATACATTTTATTTTAAATTTAAATATTATTCAAACTAATTTTAAAAAAACTCCTTAATCTTTAAATTTACTGAAAATCTCTACAATCAATTCTTTTTGTTATGTGTTGTTTAATTCCACTTTTATTTTTTAGTTAGGGTTTCTAGTTTTTGTCGTTATTTAAAATTAAAAACAAAAAATGATTAATTGTTAATATCAATATAGTTATATTTTATTACTAATAATAATAGTATATTAAATAAAACTTAAAGAGAAATTACTTTTAATTATTTATTTATTTTAATCTTTTATATAATATTTATTAATAAATTATCAATAAAAAGAATTTTATTTTATTAAAATAAATAATTTAATGTTTAATGTTTATTTTGAGTTTATTTTAATTATTAAATCAAATTTGATTTAAAATCTATATATTTTGCAGATATTTTAAATTTTAATTAATTAATTAATAATTATTAAATTTATTTTTAATTTAATGCAAAAATTAAATGAACATAAATAATTCATATTTAAATTAATAATTAATTTTAATTAAATATATAATATTACTTTCAACTATTCATGATTCTTATTAATAATTAATATATTAAATAATTATAATAAAGCATATGTAGTTGATAGTAATTTAGATTAGGAAAAGACAGAAATAGGAAACAAACATTAATATTTGTAGTTTTCATAAATTTTGAAAATTGAAAGAAACCAAAATTAAAAACAGAAACTAAAAACTTAAATACTACATTTAAAAATTAAAATATAAATAAAAAATATCTCTCTATTAACTAATTAACATAATAATCAACTCATCTCCTAAATTTAAATTGAAATAATTGAACTTAACTTAAATTAATAATATATTATAATTATATTAAATTATTGATTTGAACATATTTTAATTAGTTTGAGTTTGGTTAAATAGTCATATTAATAATATTTGATTAAGTGATATGTTTTATTCATACAACGTATTTTTTAGATTTTAGATATTTAATTGTACAAAAATTAAGTTTATAACTCTTCTAAAAAACATAAAACATATAATAATAATAATAATAATAATAATAATAATAATAATAATAATAATAATAATAATAATTATTATTATTATTATTATTAACCATTTTTCTTTAATTAAAAATATTTTCTTGCTTTTATTTTCTTATAAATTTTCTGTTAAATCATATCATATTACCGTTTAACTCATATTTTCAAATTTTATTTTAACCAAACAAAAAGACATAATTTTATTAATCTAACCTCATCCTTAAAGTTCTAATTTCAATTAACCCGATCCGCAAACTGGGTCACAATTGCCAACCCTTACTGCAATTCCTTCTCAACGATAAAGCTTGATTCTTCAAACTGCTATGATATATTACAATGGTGAAACTACAGAGCTTCTGAAAGCAACTGTCAAATGACCACCGATATACTTGAATCATAGACGATGAAGTACAGAATTAGTATCCTAAAAGTTTAATCCACCAAACAACAACCAACTGATTGTACTGAACAACCTCCCTGGCCAAAATGGTAGACATAACACTTTCATTCCTTCTTCCTAGCATCTTTAAGTTGTCCCCTCTTCCGGATTGCAAGGGAATTCCGCAGTTTCCCTTCGTCGATAAGAAAGTCCGGTAACAGGTAGAGAATGGCCCAAAGAAGAGAATGGGGCCAGTATGACGTGCAACGAGGTTCATGACCAATCCATCGCAAGGCAGTTCGAGCATAGCCATTATTCGATGGCTCAAAGAAGGAAGATCTCTTTATTGACGCCATCTTTGTTGCCACGTACAGTGGCACCTGTATACAGAAAAATTTTGGTACATCTCAAAAGAATACGTAAGCGAAAAGGATTGAATATCTGCAGTTAACTCAAGCAGCCAAATTCATGTGATTCAGAATATAAATTATCGTATGTGTTCATGCATAATTGGTGTTTCTGTCTTCTTCACTTTTAATTAAATCGAAATAATTAACTTTACTTAAATTAATAATATTTTATGATTATATTAAATTATTGATTTGAATAGATTTTAATTAGTTTGAGTTAAGTTAAATAGTCATATTAATAACATTTGATTGAGTCATATGTGTTATTCATAAAACATATTTTTTATCGTTATTTTAATAAAAATTATTTTTAGAAAATTAAAAAAATTAAAAAATCTTTTAAACTTTATCAAATTATAAGGGGTTTCATTTTTTTTTTTAATTTATAATTATTAATGAGTTGTGGTTTATGGGACTGCAGATGTCCGAGACACATTTGTCGGGTAAAGACTACTTTGCGGTTACAGTGTATCCTAACATTGATTACTCCTTCATAGTGGCTCTAGTAACGGTTCTTGATACCGGCAAGGATGGGAACAGTTCTTCTGTTGCCGCAGGTGTCGCACATGTTGCCTCAGGTGCAATTACCCAGTCCGCCCAGTTCTAAAATTGATCCCGTCCATCTGTTACAAAAAGTAAATCAAAATTGAGTGGATGATATATTATGGGACAGAAAGAATAGGGTATCTTAGAACAGAAGATTTGGTTCCGACTGGACTGAGTTATCATATCAAACGATTCTGTACCAATTTGCTTTTGCTTGGGATAAACTTTCATAGAATAATTATTAGGTGTCCTTTCTTAAAGTTTAGACGTACACGAAAAGGATAAAAAGTAGAGATTGACAATTGGAGCTAGATTGGGCTGGTTCACTATGAACTAGCCCAATCTAAAGTTAATGGGTCAATCTTGGGCTAATAGGGTCTCGGATTCTTTTCTTAAAAAACAAACCTCAAACTAGTCTTGCACTCAGGCAACTCTGGTGTGGTTTGACCTGACTTGATCATATTCTTATAAACAACACAATATTATTTTGACATTTTTAACTATATATATTTAATCAAATTTGATCGAGTTTTGAGTTACATAAGTTCAATCGCGTTCAAACTCATGTCGTGAGCCTTAGATCGAGCCTAGCCTCGAGACACGTGAACCTGCTATTGATGTAACGTCCCAATATCCCATGTTAAGGGCTAGGACCCCAGAATAGTGTATACTGAAAAATTAGAACTGCATTTCATGCATCATATGACGTATTTAAATATTTGAATTATATTGATATTCATGAAATAATTGTATATGCATTCATTGACATTTTTCGGGTATAATTGAGTTATAAATGCGATTAAAATTCGACTTGTGATTTTTATGTGTTGAAAATTGATTTGGAAACTATTAATATTATTTCGGAATTTTTAGTGAATTTTAGGAAATGTACAAAAATTTGGGATATTTTAGCCTAGAAAAAATTGGAAATAAGAGATAAATGAACTAATCATAATGTGACATGTGGCAGTCTTATTTGAGTGACAAATGTATTCCATGCAATACTGATATGTGGAGAGGTTTGATTAAGATAAGTGGTTATGTTTATGATTAAAAAAATTATTACTGTAGATGTTCTTCACCACTGAAAACATTGTTTACCAAATTCCCTTCTTGTATTATTCAACACCAAAATATCAACTGTGTATTTTGTATCTTTGATTCACTCTCACCGCTGAAAGCTCTGATGAATCAAGTAAGTGATTTTTATGATGTTTTATTGTATACATGAATACATGCATGCGTGATTTGAGAAGTGTAGTTTCGGTGAATAAACTTGATAAATGAGTTAGATGAAGATTTGTGAATAGAAAGTGTATAGATTTGTAAAAATTTGAGTTTAATGAGAGTTGGTGAATTAGAAAATTGCAGACAAATTATGGATGCATACACAATATTTTGTTCTTTTTTTTACCATGGATTAAGTGAATATTTTTGAGGTATCATATGATCAATATAATTTTAATTAGTTGAAGATTAGCCATAGTATCTTTGATTAATTAAAAATATATATTATGTGTTATGGATCACATATAGTAAAATGACACAAATTGTAATTAATCATATTTAAATATAACAAATTTATCCCACAAGAAGATTTATTATATTTCCATGATTAATTAGGATGGAATAGCAAATTGTTTTTTTCTTAATTTACCCACAGATATTAAGAAAAAGAATATAATTTGATAATTTCATCATAAAGAATATGTATGAATATTTTAATTAAAGCTTAGCCCACAGGCAGTTTTAATTGTTATATAATTCACATATAAAATATGATTGCATGTTTTAACATTGGTAAAACATGAAACATGTTTCTTTGCTTTAACAAATTTAGTGACATAAGCATGTAATTTGAATTTTGTGCAGTTATTTAACCTGTGAATTTTTTCTAATATTCATTGTGATATTCCCGAATTGAATGGTGATAACTATAAAATATGGAAAGAGAGGATTCTCCTCCAATTAGGGTGTATGGATATTGATTACACTATTCGAAAAGATGAACCACCTGTACCTATTGAAACTAGCACTTAGGTTGAAATTGCTCTTTATGAACGTTGGGAACGATCTAATCGCCTCAGCATGATGTACATAAAGACCAAAATTCATCCTAGTATTCGTGGTTCTATTGGAGAGTGTGATCATGTTAGGGATCTATTGAAGGCTATTGATGAACAATTTGAGTCTTCAGATAAGGCCCTAGCTAGCACCTTAATGACTAAGTTATCATCAATGAAGCTCACAATATTAGAGGTGTGCATGAGCACATCATGTGAATGAGGGGCATTACGGTTCAACTGATGTCTCTTGAGGTTGAAATGTCCAAGTCTTTCCTTGTGCATTACATACTTAATTCTCTTCCACCTCAATATGAACCCTTTAACATCTCTTACAACACACATAAGGATAAATGGTCTATCAATGAACTTCTGACCATGTGTGTTCAAGAGGAAGGAAGGGTAATAATAGAATTGGGTGAAAGTGCACATATGGCTACAGAAGGAAGGAATAGATGACAAGTCAAACAAAAGGGAAAGGGTAAAATAACAGTCCGTGCTGAAATCAAAAAGGATTTCAATCCCAAGTGCCACTAATGCAAAAAGAAAAGGCACATAAAGAAGGATTATGCCAAATTTAAGACTTGGCTTATAAAGGAAGGTATTTCAATCTCACTTGTTTGTTATGAATCTAATATAGTTGATGTTTGTCATAACACTTGGTGGATTGATTCTGGTTCTACAATCCATATTTCCAATACCTTGCAGGGTTTTCTAAACCATAGGAAGCCAGTGGGCAGTGAACAATGCATCTATTCAAGCAGCAAGATGTGTTCACATGTGGAAGTTGTTATGACATGCAAATTAATTTTAAATTCTGGTTTTATTTTGAATTTGTAAAGAATATTTTATATTGCAAGTTTCTCAAGAAATTTGATTTCAGTTTCAAGACTTGTACCTATGAGATATTCCTTTAACTTTTCAAATGCATCATTTGGTTTGTATTATGAATCTAATCTTGTTGGAAACGGTACAATGATTGATGGTCTTTTCCGAATTAATTTGCAAGAAATTTTTTCCACAATACAATGCATGTCTATAGTAATGCTGGTATTAAAAGATGTGTTATGAATGAACAATCTTCTATATTGTGGAACCGAAGATTGAGACATATTTCCCATGAAAGAATTAAAAAACTATTGAATGATGACGTACTTAATACTCTAGATTTTACTGATTTTGATGTTTGTGTGGACTGCATAAAGGGAAAGTAGACCAACATGAAAAAGAAAGGTGCTAAGAGGAGTTCAGACATATTAGAGATCATACATACAGACATTTGTAGTCCAGAAATGAACTTGTATGGTCAGAAATACTTCATCTCATTTATAGATAATTACTCACGATATATGTATCTCTATTTGCTTCATAACAAGAATGGAGCATTAGATGCCTTTAAGGCATTTAAAACGAAAGTAGAGAAACAATGTGGTAAGCAAATAAAGATTATGAGATTAGATAGAGGTGGAGAATTTTATGGTAGATACACTAAGGGTTGACAAGCACCTAGTCCATTTGCGCAAGAACATGGGATAATAGCTCAATACACCATGCTTGGGTCTCCGGACCAAAATGGTGCAGCAAAAAGAAGAAACCGAACATTATTAAACATGGTGCGGAGTATGCTTAGCAACTCTAAACTTCCTAAATCTTTGTGGACTAAAGCTCTTAAAACGTCAGTTTATATATTAAATCGAATTCCAACCAAAGTTGTTTCTAAAACACCATTTGAGTTATGGAAATGTTGGAAACCAAGTTTATGACATATATGTGTTTGGGGATGCCCTTCTGAAGTAAGAGTTTATAATCCACAAGAAAAGAAACTGGATCCAAGGACTATAAGTGTGTATTTCATTGGATATGTTGAAAGGTCCAAAGGGTACAGATTTTATTGTCCATCTCATAGTACTAGGTTTGTGGAATCAAGAAATGCAAAGTTTCTTAAAAATAACTTGATTAGTGGGAGTGATAAATCTCGGGACTTAGTTCTCGAGAAGGATCATTGTGAAATACAAACTCCTACTTCAAGTAATAGAATGACTGTCATTCATAGCATCCCTCAAAGTCAAATGAGTGGTAAACAACCAATCATTGAAGTTCCACAAGCTGCTGATGACAATCTAGTAGATCCGATTGTTCAGCAATCACCATAGGTTGTTGAGCAACAAGTTGTGCAAGCTCCTTCTCAATAGGACGCTAATACAACATTAAGAAGATCAACTAGAGAAAGGAAATCAACAATACCTAGTGATTATATTGTGTATTTACAAGAAGCTGACTATAACATTGGAGCTAAAAATGACCCTGAAATATTTTCACAAGCCATGAGTTACAATGAATCTCAATTGTGGTACAATGCTATGGTAGATGAGATGAATTCCATAGCATCTAATAAAGTATGGGATCTTGTCAATTTTCCTAATGGTGCAAAGGCCATTGGATGTAAATGGGTCTTTAAGATGGAAAAGGACTCATTGGGAAACATTGAAAGATATAAAGTTAGACTTGTTGCCAAAGGATTTACTCAACAAGAAGAAATCAATTACACAAAGACCTTTTCTCCTGTATCTAAAAAGGATTCCTTACGAGTGATTATGGCATTGATTGCCAATTTTGATTTGGAACTACATCAAATGGATGTGAAAACAACATTCTTAAATAGAGACCTAGAGGAAAAAGTTTATATGAAACAACCAGAAGGGTTCTCCTCTAGTGATGGTGAGAATTTGGTGTGTAAGCCTAAGAAATCCATATATGGGTTAAAACAAGCCTCCCGTCAATGGTATTTGAAATTCCATGATATCATCTCTTCATATGGTTTTGTAGAAAATATCATGGA
>JANQBM010000004.1:33910923-33922201 GCA_025594535.1 Erythroxylum domingense
TGCCGAGGATAGCAAAGCGTGTGGGTCCTTAAAATTTCTTGATCTAGATATATATATATATATTTGTACAACCCTAAAGATTGCCGAGGATAGCAAAGCGTGTGGGGTCCTTAAAATTTCTTGATCTAGATATACATTGCCTGGCTATATCACTAGCGATTCCCTTTTGCTTTGACTTGTAAGAAATTAATACTATATAGATGAAATTCTATCTTCAAACAAATCATTTAATTGGTACACATCACTCTAATTCTGAAATCAAACAATTTATATCCCAAGTCTCTTATGATAATCTATACTTTGAGATTCTTATAATAGTTTATGAATCAAGTCTCTCTTGACACACGCTTCCTTTTCTTATTGTGTTTCTTTCATAAAATGCCTCTTGTATATTTGTACAAGCCTCTGAAACTTAATGTCAATCTAATTGTCATAATTAAGCCTTCATAAGTATGGGTTAGGTTGGACAATGTCCAACCTATAACATCAAAGATTACATGATAATTTATGTGGGTTTGGTTCATTTTGATGTTTAGTTTAGTTTATCCTATTTCCATAACTTAGTCAACAATCAAATTCAGCATTTCACTGTCTGAAAGGTTCATATGCAGTTTTTTAGTGATTGGGGTTGGTATAATAACCAATCTAAATAAGGGAATTGGTAGAGAAGTTGGAGATGTTTGGTTTTAATTGGAAAGAGCGGTCAATGGTTTTCTGTTTACGTTGATTATTTTTGGTAAGTATGAGGATCATACCTGTTAGATATATGTTAAATATATCTATTTTATTTTGTTTTGGCATATTTATTTAAATTGACATATTTCTTATTATTTTGGATTCAAAAACCTAGTTAGATAATGTTCTAGATAGAATCTATCTTGGGTAGATGTGTATTTGTTGAAGGATATTGCAGAAAATTCCAGTTTGAATTAAATTGACTTACGTGTATGAAGGAGAATAAAGGGAATGATTGGAAGTCTTTGGATGTGAATGAAGCTGTTCTGCGTAGAATTGTGGCTGAAGGGTTAAGGACATTATGATAAGGTTCTTGGTAAATTAAACAATCTTTCTGGAAAAAGATGAATACACTTTTGGTTAAGTAAAAATAAAACAAGCAATCTACGACTGATTGGTGGGAGAGTGCGTGAATGCCTTGGTGGGTGTATTGAAGTTAATTGTTCACAATCCATCTGATGCGTGAGCGCAAGTGAAACGCTGGTGTGGTATTGATTGATAGGTTGTGAGTGTAGCTATGGGTTTTGTTGATATCTACGTATTAGGACTGCATATCTATGTGTTCTGCATTATTCTTTATCAATTGTGTGGTAGTTGATCAAGCTGAAAAATTATCCTTGTAGAGTGGCTTACGTGTAGGAACAATTGTCAGATCTTTCTTGGAGGACCTACGTCTATAGGGAAGTTGTTCTGTTTGAATCTCAAGTGTGTTAAGTTTTTGTTATTAATTCTTTAAACACTTGGAGTTTTGATTTATTGTATTTCATTAATTAATTGTTGTTTAGAAAAATCCTCTAACGAGGTTAACACGAGTTGGTCATATTATTGGGTGTAAAAATCTTTCGCGAAAAGTGAAGTTGAGCGATAGTGTCAAGGATTGAGTGGTGTCAGCTCAGTAAAGCCTTGAATAATTCTATTGTACTTCGGTGGAAGAATTAATATGGGTGAGGTCCCCACAGACGTAGGCAAGGAGTGCCAAACTGCGTTAACCAATTTTTTGTGTCATTTGTTATTTTTCTTTTGTTTGGTTTTCATTTTTATTTGTGCCAGAGATGACTACGTAAAATCGGACAGTTTGTGAAACTATTACCCTTGACAATTTTTCAATTGGTATTAGAGCAAGGTCACCATTTCAAAACTTGGTAGCAAGTTGGTGCAGATCTTAGTTTTGCAAATATGGCTACAAGAGAGGGCGCTTCGATCACCAAACCACTACTGTTGAATGGATCTAACTATCCTGCATGGAAAGCATGTATGAGAGTCTTCATCCAAGCTCAGGGTATAAAAGCTTGGCACTCAGTAGTACACGGGTGGACACATCTAATGATTACTGATGAAAAAAGAGAGGCAGTTCAAAAAGATACAGTTGAATGGACAAGAGCCGAAAAAGAAAGTGCACTTGGAAACTCATAAGCAATGCATGCAATTTTTAGTGCTGTTAATGCAGGATGTTTCTCAATGATATCAGCCTGTGAATTGGCTAAAGAAGCGTGGGATGCTTTGCAAAATATTCATGAAGGGTCCAAATATGTGATAGCGTCAAAATTACAGATGTTAGTAGTGAGGTTTGAAGAATTGAAGATGGATGAAAATGAGACCATTGGTTACTTTCATGAAAGATTGCGAGATATAGCAAATCAGGCACATCAACTTGGAAAGAAATATTCCGATCTGAAACTAGTCAAGAAGACACTAAGATCACTAGCTCCAAGATTTATTCCGAAAATTGCAGCAATCGAGGAAGCTCATGACATTAATGATCTATCATTGGATAAGGTAATTAGAATTCTGACTAATTTTGAGATGAATTTGCTAAAAGGTAAACAAGAAAAGAGTAAAGGATTGACTTTACAGGCTGAAACTGGAAAAGGTATTAATGATGTAAAAGATGAATCCGATGAGAATGAGGATATGGAGCTATTAACACGAAAGTTCAATAAGTGGCTGAAGAGAGTGAAAAAGGTAGGCCCGAGTTTAGCCAAAATGGAGAGAGCTCATTGAACAACAACTTCAAACAACAAGCCAAAACTTACAAGGAAGAAAGAAAGGTGAAGAGAATTCAATGCCATGAGTGTCAAGGTTTCGGACATGTGCAAGCAGAATGTGCTAACACTTTGAAGAAGAGAAAAGGGAAGTCCTATAGAAGCACTTAGAGTGAGAATAAATCTAGAAGTGAGTATGGTAGTGAAGAAGAAATCGCTAATAATGCTGCGTTAGTTGCTTTACATAGCAAAAGTCTAGTTACTTGTTTAACAATAATTAAGAAGGAAGTAACTGAAGACCAAAAAGGGGGGAAAATCAGAAAATTTTGAGAAAAACAGGGACAGATCAGGTCAAGGTTCAATATCTGATTATGATAGTGATGAAAGTGACCTAAATGATAGAAAGGAGAATATTTACAAGGCTTACAAAGCTATGTATGCAAAATGAGTGAATAAGTGTAGAAAGAATGAAAGATTGAAGGAAGAAAATCTCTCCATGAAGAATACTATCCAAGGTTTAGAAAATAAATTGAAGTTGGCATTAGATGAGCTTGGTGAAGCTGGAATGAGATTAGTAAGTACAGAAAATGGTTTTAGAATGTTAAATGGTGGCACAAAAAAACTAGAAAAGTTAATGGAAATCGATAAAGTGAAAGGGGGTCTTCAAGGCATTGGTTATAAGGGAGAATGCTCTAAGGTGAATGAGGAGAAAATGATATAGCCAAATCTATCCGAGAAGAAGAAACATCGAGAAAGATTCGAAGATTCGTATCCACGTGTCATTTTTGAGAAATTATCGGGCACATAAGGCCAAAATGCTACAAGTTACTGTAGATGTTATTTCAAAGAAGTCAAAACCGAAGGACCTTATATCCCTCATATAACTTTCAAAATCAGCCTTTAGTACAAAATTCACTTGGGTTAGAAAGGGTCAAGGGCAAGCACAAAGACGTAATAAAGGAAAAATAAGAAAGTGTCCAGATTCACAGTTAGTTACTGCTTTTGAAGCGACTGTTCAGACTGATGATAAGTCAGTTACTTTAGATGAAGAAATCAATCAAACAATTGATGACCGAGATAATATGAATAAGAATAAGCCCAGGTTTGAATTTCTTCGAAGGGCGCAGGGACTGTACGCTTTACATTTTTGTAGTATAGTTTGATGTTATTTATTAAAAAACAAAAAAAGGGAAAAGAAAAGTAAAAAAAAGGTCTTCTTTAGTACTTCTTTAATTTTTATGCTGCCATTATCGTCTCATCTTTTTAGTAGTTTGCATTGAGAATTCTATTCAGCTCCATCGAAGACTTTTTAGCCCTCTCATCAGTATAGGTCTCTCTCTTAGGTATTATTTCTCTCTCTTTCGGGCATATCTATCAATATTTTGAATGGTTATAAATTGTCATCATGGCGTGCATATTATTCTTCCATTGCACCTGTTGTGATTTTTATGTTTTTTTATTCGTTGAGATTGATTGTGATGAAGGCATTTTTCGTTTTAACATTGTTGTCCTGAAGGAGAGTTATTAGATTGTTTATGGTGACTGTTCCATTCAGGGGGAGATTTTAAGGTACATGTGTGACTATTTGTCTTAATTTTTGGCATATTTTATCCCAAGAGGGAGAAATTTAGATGATTGAATTATTGTTACTATAGATGTTCTTTAGAACTTGATATTGGATTGAGGGAGAGTTCATAAGAATTATGAATTTGATATCTATATGCCTAATAATATGATTTAGGGAGAGCTTCGAATTTGTGACAAATATGTTAAAAAAGAGGAGATTGTTAGATATATGTTAAATATATCTATTTAATTTTATTTTGGCATATTTCTTTAAATTGGTATATTTCTTATTATCTTGGATTCAAAAACCTAGTTGGATAATATTCTAGATAGAATACATTCTATCTTGGATAGATGTGTATTTGTTGAAGGATATTGCAGAAAATTCCAATTTGAATTAAATTGACTTACATGTATGAAGGAGAATAAGGGGCATGGTTGGAATTCTTTGGATATGAATGAAGCTGTTCTGCTTAGAATTGTGGTTGAAAGGTTAAGGGCATTATGGTAAATTTCTTGGTGAATTAAACAATCTTTCTGGAAACATACGAATACACTTTTGGTTGAGTAAAAACAAAAAAAGTAACCTAAGGCAGATTGGTGGGAGAGTGCGTGAGTGCCTTGGTTGGTGTATTGAAGTTAATTGTTCACAATCCATCTAATGTGTGAGCATAGGTGAAGCGCTGGCGTGGTATTAATTGATGGGTTATAAGTGTAGCTGTGGGTTGTGTTGATATCTGCGTATTAGGGCTGCATGTCTATGTGTTCTGTGCTATTCTTTATCAATCGTGTAGTAGTTAATCAAGCTAGAAAATTATCCTTGTGGAGTGGCTCACGTGCAGGAACAACTGTCAGATCTTTCTTGGAGGACCTATGTCTATAGGGAAGTTGTTCTGTTTGAATCTCAAGCGTGTTAAGTTTTTGTTATTAATTCTTTAAACACTTGGAGTTTTTATTTATTGTCTTTCATTAATTAATTGTTGTTTTAAAAAATCTTCTAACGAGGTTAACACGAATCGGTCGTGTTATTGGGTGTGAAAATCTTTCATAGGAAGTGAGGTTGAGTGATAGTGTCAAGGGCCTTGGGTAATTCTATTGTACTTTGGTGAAAGAATTAATCTGGGTGAGAGCCTCGCAAACGTAGGTAAGGAGTGCTGAACTGCGTTAACAAATTTCTGGTGTCATCTGTTATTTTACTTTTGATTGATTTTCGTTTTTATTTGTGCCAGATATGACTACGTAAAATCGAACACTTTGCAAAACTACTACCCTCTAAAATTTTTCAATACTTAACAACTTTGATAGCTATCCTCATAATGAATGCATAAGATATGATTAAGAAGTCTCTAATTATGATATTACATTCAGGTTTGTTATTGTAATTTATCGTAATTGTAATTAAATTTTTATAATTATACTCATAATACTTATAACAACTTATAATCACAGTGCAATTTCTAATTTAATTTTTTTAATATCGGTGAAACCTACAATGTTAAAATAAGTTGTCAAATGTACACAATCACATGAAAATTATATGTTATAAGTAACTATTATAAGTGAAAAACTGGAAGTGTTAAATGTTTCGCAAATTTTTCGTAAACTTCTTTGGCACAAACAAAATAAAACCAAGCAAGAACAAAATAATAAGAACACCAAAAATTTGGTAACACAATTCGGCACTCCTTACCTATATCTGCTGGGCCCTCACTCAACTTAATAACTTTCACCAAAGTATAATAAATTTACCCAAGACTTTATTGAGTCGACACCACTCAACCCTTGACACTATCTCTCAACCTTACTTCCCGTGAAAGATTTTCACACTCAATAATATGAACGACTCGTGTTAATCTCGTCAGAGGATTTTTTAAACTACTTTCACTCAAGCAACAATTAATAAAAATAACTCAAAAACTAAATCAACTAAGAATTGAATGACAATATACTTGAGATAAAAGAAAGACTTTCCTATGGTTTCAGCTTCCCGAAATACATATGAAAATCTGTCCACCAGTTGAACTGATTCATCCCAGCTTTAACAACTCCAATTAAATCATAAGGAACACCAGAACACATGCACACATTCAGTTGTGTTTTTCCAATCTTCAATTAAGGCTTATTGCTCGATTTTATCATGCACACGTTCAGCTGTATATTTTTCAATCTTCAATTAACGCACAGCAATATACCAACGCAAGGTCAAAACGATGATCCTTGCCCACTGCTTCTTTTCTTATCTAAAGCCCACTGCTTCTTTTCTTGTCCAATGCCCACGAGAGATTTCCTTCAGCTATAGAGACATGCTCAATTAACATAGTGTGTTTCCCATTAAGCAATTAATGCACACCACTACTCCATAGACTTGTCGCACACACAACACCCATATATTCACCTCTCTTCAAAGACACCCACACAAGATTTACTTAACCCCTGGTGTATATATGAAGACCAGAACTCCAAAAACCAACGTAAGCTATGTTTTTCACGTATGTAATTAATGCCCACTGACCTGTTAATTACAAGACTCCCACGCAAGATACATATCTTCTATGGATAGAATCATACATGATATTCACCAGCAAGAGCCTTTAACAAATATGTAAACAAATTCCCTTATCTCTTATCCACAAAAAAAAAAAATCCAACAGTACATATCTTAATCACCAACGTGATATACCTCAAATTGTTAAAGAATAGACTTTCATTTTGTGTAGGATTCTTCCACTTCTTTTTTAATCCAATTACAATCAATATCTTATATGTCCAATTCATAAAGAATGTCAAAACTAATTACTTAGATATATAACATATATCCTAACAATAAACTTGAACATTTAAGCATGTTTACATCATACACATAACCAACATTATCTACAGTAATCACTACAACAAGGTAAACATTTAGCTACGTTTTTTTGCTACATTTTAAAAATCATCGTTAAAAGTAACCATTTGGTAATGATTTTGAAAATCATCACTAAGAGTATGCCTTTAGTGACGATTTAGAAAATGGTCACGAAAGGATTCACATTTAAAAATCGTTACCAAATGATTCACAATTTATAAAACGGAACTTAAAACATTTGGCTATGTTTTAAAAAATGTAGGTAAAACTTTTTGGCTACTTTTTCATAAATATAGCTAAAAACCTTTGGTGTCGTTTTTGGAAACATAAATAAAAACTTTTGGCTACGTTTTTTGAAACATAGCTAAAAACTTTTGACTACGCTTTCGAAAATGGAATTAATAATTTTTAACTACAAAATCCAAGCGTAGCCAAAATGTTTTGGCGACGATTTCCTAAAACATCGTTAATAGTTTTTAGTTACGAAAATAAAGCGTAGGAGAAAACTATTAGCAATGATTAGCGAAAAACGTTACCTATAGTTTTTAGCTACGAGGATTTGACAACGTTTTTTGCTACGAATATAAATCATTGCTAATTATTATTAGCGACGATTTTGAGAGTTTTGGTGTCGAATTTTTTGGTAGCCAAATACAATTTCCTTTGTAGTGAATGTTGAAGAAATAACAAATTAAATTTAGATTTAAACAAAAAGAACTCAATTTTTAGTTTCGAATCACTTGACTCGAAATTCTGTTCAAGGGCTCGGGATTTTCGATCCAGCCTATGAAAAACTTACATCAACGGGACTTCCATACTTTCTACACTAAGCCAAATCCTGGTTTCTTACTCGAGCAAATACATCAGCATGCGTGCATGCATGAACATGAGGCATTTCAAAACGCGCTTTATTTAGTAATTAGTTATTAATATGATAATCAACTCATCTCTTAAATTTAAATTGAAATAATTAAACTTAACTTAAATTAATAATATATTATAATTATATTAAATTATTGATTTGAATAGATTTTAATTAGTTTGAGTTAGGTTAAATAGTCATATTAATAACATTTGATTGAGTCATATGTGTTATTCATACAACATATTTTTTATGCCATATCATGCTATTCCACAAGACCCCAGGAGTCTTCACCCGAAGCAGTTCAATGGTACGCTTGTTCGTTAATTGGTGTATCGGTTGATTCCTCCAGAAAAATAGATTAGAGCTAGGTGAAGGAGGATAATGGGGTTGCAGATAGTTAAGGTAATAAGGGAAATACCAAGAGAGGCCCCGGATGAAGAAGCTAAGCTTAGTAGAGGTGGGAAAAGGTGGAAGGCTAGGATCAGTATTTTGAAGGTGGAAAATGGAGCCATGACCAGACTAATTATCAAACCAAAAGGAAATTTTGTCACCATTTCTAATTTTCAGCAAACATCATCTTGAACCGAATTCTTAAAAAGTATCAGCTGGCTCAAAAAATAAGAATGAGAAGGAGATACATTGACTTCTCAAATCCACTTGCCCTTGAGGAAGTACGAATAGATCCAGCAAACCCATATCGATTGTTTATTCTCGAGGATCTACTATAATTTCTTAAGAAGAAGAGTGTGGTTGTGAGTTTTAATGGAGTGATATTTAAACCCCCTTCAACCTTTGGAACACATAGGTCCGCCCATTTTACCTTAGCAATCCCTCTACCTCCATTTTCAAAATTTCAGTTTAGTAAAGAGAGTAATATTTAATCTGCTGCTAATAGAATAATGTTTCAAATGAATGAAAGAAGCGTATTTAAACCGGTTTTGTTTGAACAAAATGACATCGTTTCATTCAATAATTAAAGAATTAATTAATAATAACATAGTTATGAAAACCAAGACTTTTAGGACAAGAACAAAGACGGTATTGGATGTGCCCTAACCAATGGCAACAGGTGAAAATGTCAACGCCTTGGCTTCCCTGTCCTGTATGTATTACCAAGCCAAACTCTCACTCACTTGCCAATACAAAACCAATTCTGCTCTCTGAATCTGTTTGTTAGTTTCACTGTTTTTTGATTTTCTCGTTTGAACATGGCCGGCCAAGCAAGCAACCCTGTTCCTGCAATGACTGTGCACTATCCATTGGAGAAACCAGTTGTGGTGATTGGACCACAGTTCCTGACACGATACCCTGTTGACCTCACGATTGCCTCCAAGCACCTGACTCTCGGAGAAAATGATTTCAGGGTCATTGACGTTAACGGTACACTCATTTTCAGCGTCAAAAGTAAGTTTATGAGCCTCCATGATCGCCGGCACTTAAAAGACGCCGCCGGTAACATCCTCGTCACTCTCAAGCAGAAGGTTTGTTAAGATCAGGATTAGATCATCATTTGACTTTCAGAAAACACCAGGAATACTAAACCGTAGTCTTTTGTTCTTCCATTTCAGACAATGACCATGCACAGGAGGTGGCAAGTGTTCAGGGGACAGAACGCAGACAAGAAAGATTTGCTTTTTAGCGTCAAGAAATCGTCAATGAGTCAATCCACGACTCAATTAGACGTGTTTTTGGCATCTATCACGACATCGGAGAGTGTCCCTGATTTTAAGGTCAAAGGTAGCTGGGAGTTGAGATCATGCACTTTCTACCTTGGAGATGGTGAGTCCAACATCATCGTTGCTCAAGTAAGTTATCTGATGTAACCGCATCTTTGTTTTTTTATTAAATTTCATTATAACAAAATAATTGAAAAAAAAACACTCACTCCCTTCCTTTCAAGATATTATGTAATAGTAAAATACTGAGTTAACTAATTTTAGAAATTTTATTTTATAAAATATCTATTAAAAATATATTTTTTATTTTAATTTTAAATATGATTCAAACTAATTTTAGAAAAACTCCTTAATCTTTAAATTCACTGAAAATCTCTATAAATAAATTCTTTTTGTTATATTCTGTTTAATTCCTTTTTAGTTTTTCACTTATGATTTTTAATTTTTGTCGTTATTTAAAATGAAAACAAAAACTAATCAATTGTTAATATCCGTATAGTTATATTTTTATTATTGATACTATTAGTATATTAAATAAAACTTAAAGAGAAATTACATTTAATTATTTATTTATTTTAATCAAAATTTATTAATAAATTATCAATAAAAATTATTTTATTTTATTAAAATAAATAATTTAATGTTTAATATTTATTTTGAATTTATTTAAATTATTAAATCAAAATTTATTTAAAATCTATATATTTTGCGGATATTTTAGATTTTAATTAATTTATTAATAATTATTAAATTTATTTTTTAATTTAATAAAAATTAAATTAAATTAAATAATTCATATTTAAATTAATAATTAATTTTAATTAAATAGATAATATTACTTTAAACTATTCATGATTCTTATTAATAATTGATATATCCAATAATTATAATAATACATATTTAGTTGATAGTAATTCAAATTATGAAAAGATAGAAATGGGAAACACTACAAGAAAATAGTGAATTAGAGACGAAAAATATCGACGGAAAGTTTGTTTACCGTCGGTAAATTTACCGACGGAATAAGAATAAACCGTTGGTACTTTCAACTGAAAAGTTACTGATTGTTAGGCATTTTTCGTCACAAAAGTTAGCGACGGTAAGTTGATCACCCGTATGTAAATTTAGCATCGGAATGTTTCTAATACGGTCGGTAAAGTTACCGACAGTAACGTTTTTTCCATCGTTAAATTCTGATCTATTACTGACGAAACGTATTTTTCGTCGGTCTAGTATATAGGCAATTACCAACGGACATTGTGTATATTTCTGTCGGTAAAATTTTTATTAATTTTTTAAAATATATATTTCCATTATATTTAGATTATAACCGCCTAAAATTTTTATTAATAATATATATTTAATTATTTATAAATAATTAAATAAAAATTTTGATTAATGAATAAAAATTAAAATATCTTAATTAATAATAAAAACTAATGTTGCGAATACGGTACCGGACTCGGTACCGGATTGAGTTCTGGAACGGTACTGTACTGGTACCGGTCAATACCGGGTACCGTTTCGGCCAATTTTTTATATTTATAAAATAGTCCCTAAAATTTTTAAAATTTGCAAAATAGTCCACTGATATATTGTACAGTTA
>JANQBM010000004.1:33930716-33943096 GCA_025594535.1 Erythroxylum domingense
GTGTTTTATAAAAATTTATATGTATATTTATTTAGATTTTATTTCTATTTATATATATATATATATATATATATATATATATATATATAAAACTATATTATTATATAATTATAGATATTTTAGTAAGTGAATATTATAATTCAAACTTATATTTGAATATTTTAGCTTAAAATCAAATTTGACAAAAATTTTAGACTTAATCAATCATAATATAATAGACTGATTAATTAAGTATAACTTTATCTTTTATAGTCAACGTATTTAATGCGTTAGGCTCTTTGTTTTGTGAGAGTCTGGGACTCAATTAAATTTGAGAATAAATTTGATAAAAAAACCTCTGACTCAATCATTCATAACAAATTAATTAGTTTCAAATTAAGTAGATTTAATATTATCATCTTTATCAACACTTAATTGAAATAATCCAGCTAAAGCACGATATCTGAGGAGGTCATGCAACCTTATCTTTTCTCAATAGAGAGAATGTTTCCGATAAACTCACGTGTAATATGTATTGAAAATATTATAAAATTATAAATAAATGTGTATACATATGTCAAACAAAATTAATAAGTAAATAATATAATAAAATAATCGTAATTGTAATTGTAATCGTAATCATAATCATAATTATAATTATCGGAATCGGAATCGGAATATATTTTTAGGCTTGGACCAAACTACCTGTTAATAGTACTATTGCATAAATCATTATTTCTTAAATGAGAAATCTCAAAAAGAGAAAAGAAACTCATCCATTTGGTGTTTATTAAGACAGGTAATTGCTCCATAATGTTATACATATGTTTAACTTAGACAGCCAGACGTAGGACAAAGAACAATATTCAATGAACTTCTCCATTAATCCTGCCGGCTACTAATAATCTCTTCTCAGGTTCCCGACAAACCTTCGATGAACTCAACATTAAAGGGTTTTTGACTAATTTAATTTGATTAATGTATTATTAATTTATCAACTGATTAGAAGAAGTCAACCACAAGCTTTATTGTTTTGCTTTGTCTAAAAGTATTTAAACGTATTTTTAAAAAAACTTTATTTTTTAGAATTATTCCAGTGTCATCCTTAATAGTCTGTGCTGTAATGGTGCTTCCTTAAGGTTGTACAATGGAAGTATGTATGTGTCCAATTACGCTTTATTCTTTAGTTTTTGGCAACTAATAAGTGTTTTTAAGAGTAATAAACAAGACCTAATCAAACTGATAAGTCTGTGATATCTTCTTGAATTAATCAACTTGGAATTGTTACTTGCTCTTCGTCTCCTTCATTTTCATCTTCTTGTCCATGTCCAAAACATCCAAAACTTCGCAACCATAAATACACATACCAACCTGAAACTATAAGCGTCATCAAACCCTACAAGATTACAGAGAGGCAAGAAAACATTATGGATTTACGTAGAACTCTTCCTCTTTGTTCTCTTCTTCTTCTTCTTCTGGTTCTGGTTCCTTCGAGCTTAGCTACTGCTCAACTCTCTCCTTCTTTCTATGACAAAGTGTGTCCCGGAGCTTTGCCTGTGATTAAAAGGGTTGTCAAAGCTGCAGTTGCCAAAGAACCGAGAATGGGTGCTTCGTTACTGCGTTTGCACTTCCATGACTGTTTTGTCAATGTAAATTTCGAGTTCTCTCATTCTTTCTGTGCTTGAATGTACATGGATTTTTAGGGTTTTTAAGTTTTTTTGTTTTGCTTGATCTTCTTTTTCTTCACAGGGTTGTGATGCATCTGTTCTCTTAGACCCTACTTCGACCATTGACAGTGAAAAGAATGCTCGCCCTAACGTCAACTCCATTAGAGGTTTCGAAGTCATCGACAAGATTAAAGCTGAGGTTGACAGAATTTGTGGACGTCCTGTAGTTTCTTGTGCAGATATCTTAGCTGTTGCTGCTCGTGATTCTGTTGTCTCGGTACTGATAAATCTTTCCAGTGATCTTTTAGTTTATGCTTCTTGATGTTCCATGAAAATGTATGTGCGCGTGTGTGTGTTTGCAGCTTGGAGGACCAACATGGAGTGTCCGACTTGGTCGGAGAGACTCGACGACGGCGAGCAAAACCGCCGCGAATTCTGACCTCCCATCGCCTTTTGCAGACCTTCCTGAACTAATCAAGAACTTCAAAAAGAAAGGTCTTAACGAGAGAGACCTTGTTGTGCTCTCTGGAGCTCACACTCTAGGATTCGCCAAGTGCGCCGTCTTCAAGAACCGAATCCGAAATGACTCCAACATCGACCGCCAATTCGCACTTCAACGTAGAAGAACATGTCCGGCTTCTGGAGGTGACCAGAATCTTTCTCCTCTGAGCCCGAATCCTGCCAGCTTCGACGTCGATTACTTCACCAACTTGTTGAAGAAAAAAGGGCTTCTTCACTCCGATCAGGCACTTGTCAGTGGCGGCTTAACCGACGGACTTGTGAGGCTATATGGCTCCAACTATGAAGCTTTCTGGGCTGATTTTGCTAGTTCCATGATTAAGATGGGAAACATCTCGCCGTTGACCGGAAAACAAGGCCAAATTCGTTGGAATTGTCGGAGACCAAACAAGTAAAGTGATTGGTCTCGATTAGTACATGACGTTGTGGAATATTGTCTTGGATTCGTTGAATTGTGTGCAGATATTCATTTTCAAGTGTGTCAAAGGATATTGGTCTTCTTAACCCTAAGATGGTATGTGTTAGTTCCTATTCGTTGTTCAATTTACGTATTGTGATGATTGTTATTGTTGTGAACTTGTGATGCTTAAAGTTGGTGATTTTTCAATTCCAATTCAAATCTTTGATCGATTTCGAGCTTCTATGATAATGAATAGGGCAGGACTTTTTTTTTTTTTTGGAGAGACAAAAGACTCACCCGTCAACTAAAAACAACAACGTTACATTCAGATAAACCAATCCCTCATAAACGGCAACTCTCTCATGTACAAATTAAACCCATCGATGAGACCAAAATGAGAAAACAAAATCTTAATCCCCACAATCCTCCTTCGAACCTTTCCATATTAGGGTTGGAGTATTTGTGGTCTCCACCCTCTTGAGGCAGGACTTTTTATGAGTATAAGAGGGTTGAAATATTTCAATATTTTTAAAATTGGACTAAAAAGTATGTCGGTAAGATAAGAGATTTAACATTTCAAAAGTTAAATCGGTAGTAAATTGTAATAAGATTTGTTAAAGATTGAATAAAATTAAAGAATTTAAAAAATAGTTGTCGTTACTTATCAAAAAATTTAAAGTTTGATTAAGAAAGAAATTATTAATTAAAAACTAATTAGTTTATTTTAATTTATAAAAACTAATTAGTTTACGAAGATTGATAAATTAATTAATAAACTGATCGATTTTTTAATAATAAAAATAATTAAACTAAATCAAACAGAAAAATTAAAAATTAAACTAAAAAATTAACCAATTCAAAATTTTCATTATTAAACTGGTCGAATTTTTAAATTATTAAAATATTTACTTTGAGTTAAACAATAAACTAATATTATTCTTAACAAATTATCGAAATCATTATCATCGTCCTAAATATCTAATTAAAAAAATTATTATATTTTTTTAATATTATTCTTAATAAATATGACAAAAAAATATTTTTTGATCAACTAAATAAAGTTAAAATGAGTCATGAAATTTTTTCAAATTTTATCTTAATTTAAAATTTAGTTAAAATAGAATTTTTTCAAATCAAATGTTATAAAAAATAAAAATATTTTCATGCTCTAAAACTCAATGTTTAATTACTAATTATTTTTTCATAAATTATTCATTAGGATAATAAGATTAATTTTATAAGAACTTGATTTTTTCTCTTTTTTAATTAAAATATTTTGAAAGATATAAGTTAAGCATAACTAATTAATTTTGTCATTTTAATTTTAAATTTCAATCTATATTAAATAGATTTGAAAAGTATGATTACACTTTATTTTATCAATATTATTATTTTCAATAATTTTAAATTATTTAAATATTGAATTTAAAATTAATATGAACTTAAAAACAAAAATTAGTCAAATAGAATTTAGCTAAATATATGAATCTATTTTTAATAAAAATTCTTACTTGTTTTTAAAAATCTTATTCAATATAAATAGATATTTTAAGAATTAATTTATAGACCTAAATTCGTAGTCGGAGACTGCTTTCTGTTGGCCGTAAAACCATGGGACTCGCAAAAACTAGTTGAAGCCCACTGGAAAACCATGAAAAACTAAAACAAGAGAAAACCATGGAAGAAGGTGACTGCTCTGTTTCATTCCATTCAAGTTTCGATATAAACATGAGAAAGAGCTGCGATCAATTACAGAATCTAAGGAAGATCATCAATCTTCATCATCATTCTCAACATTATGTGGAAGTACCATTTGTTGAGAAGATCATCATCATCATCATCAAGATGCTTCTCAACCGCCTCCAACAAGGCTCTTCGTTGGTGGGACCACGTGTTTCCTGCTCCTAAGGACCCTATCTCTGGCGTAACAGAGGCCTTTCTTGCTGACAATTGCCCCAGGAAAATTAACCTTGGCGTGGTATGCATTTTTTTTTTCCCCCTTCTTCTTCACTACCCATCATTGGCATTACTCTGTAGTAGGTGAAAGTTGTGTTCTTTGGTTATGTTTGTTAATGATCTTAGGAAAAATTTTTGACTTTATTGATTGGGAAAAGAAATGCTTTTGATTTTCTTTTTGTATGATAAATTTCTAGGGAGCTTATAGGGATGATGAAGGGAAACCTGTTGTGTTACAATGTGTTCGAGAGGCTGAAGCTAAGATTTCAGGTTGCAACTTCCTGTAAGTTTCACTTGCTCTAATTCAGTTCGTTCAATTGATCTCTTTAGTGCAATAGCTAAGCATTGAACGAATTAGGGTTGAAGTTTGATTTCCCATTTTCAATTTGATTGTTGATAACTTAGCAGAAACCATAATTGCTGAGAACTCAACTTCTTTAAGGAATAATTTACAGGGAGTCTGTTTTTTCTAAAGTAAGTTCGAAATTGGTCGAGGAAAGTGTCAAATTGGTCTATGGGAAGGATTCAGAAGCTGTTAAAGAAGGTAGCTATGCCGGAATCCAGGCGATCTCTGGAACCGGGGCATGTCGTCTATTTGCTGAATTCCAAAGGCGCTTTTATCCTGGATCTCAAATATATTTCCCTGATCCAACTTGGTCAAAGTGAGTTCTTTTACAATCCATTCAGTTCCTTAAGCTTATTTTGAATAATGTACATTGAGGATTGTATGAAACAAATATAGCAGAAGTGCCTATGTTCATCTTTCTGTATTGACTTCAAATCTTATACAATGCACAGCCACCACAATATATGGAGGGATGCCCAAGTTCCACGGAGAAATTTTCACTACTATGATTGGAATGCAAAGGGCTTAAACTTTTTTTCTCTAATAGATGATATTAAGGTAAGACAGTCTGCTTCAATTTCTTGTCACATTAATAGCCTCAAGGTATAAACACTTCTATCTGAGGATGAAAAGTTGCCTGCAGAAATTGTATGTCGAACATAACTTACCCTTTCTAAACTTTTCTTTCTTCTGAAGGTTGAGATGTATCTCCATTTGATTCCTGTTCTTTTAATGATTCTTCTGGTGCTCAATATTAGAGGTTTCTGAGTCGCAGTGATGCTCGATTCATGTTGTTCATCCAGTATAGTTAACTGACAATACGGATTCATGGATCACTGCAATCACTTTGTTATGTGTTTTGTAGAATGCCCCTGATGGTTCTTTCTTCTTACTCCACCCTTGTGCTCACAATCCTACTGGTGTCGACCCTACAGAGAAACAATGGAGAGAAATTTCGTATTGGTTCAAGGTAAGTATTGACAGATAATTGCATTTGGAATACTTTCCTGGTGCGTTTTATTATCAGTTTAATTTACATCTTGTTATAATAAATGTATAGGTAAAGAATCACTTCCCCTTCTTTGACATGGCCTATCAAGGATTTGCAAGTGGAGACCTTGATCAGGATGCACAATCGATCAGGATTTTTCTTGAAGATGGACACTGGATTGGTTGTGCGCAATCATTCTCCAAAAACATGGGACTATACGGACATCGAGTTGGCTGTCTTAGGTGGGATCTTGGTGTGAACTTTGGTTTCAAGTGCATTTATGAATATGGTTGTGCAGAGGTTAAAACATAAAAAAGGGAATTGAGTTAATGAATTCCTCATTAGCAGGTAGAAGCATAACATAGAAAATAAAATTCAGAAAGAATGTTAACTATGGAGTTCTTTTCTATTGGTGAGATATGTACATGCTCCGAGTTCTTTTGAGCTCATGCCTTCCTTATTTTTTCTTCAGTATCCTCTGTGCTGATACCGAGAAGGCAGCTCCCATTAAAAGCCAATTAGAGAAGATTGCCAGGGCAATGTATGGAAGTCCTCCTGTACATGGTATATTACTGGTATCTAGTATTTTAGGTGACCCGAACATAAAAAGACTTTGGGAAAAAGAGGTGAAGGTAGGACATAGGAACTTTTAAGTACTTAAATTTCTCATCTTTTTCCTTTTAGTTTTTCACCAATGTACAGTGATAATTCTGATTGTGACTGCAACAATAGGTCATGGTAGATCGCATTCAAAGAATGCGGACAACTCTGCTAGAAAGCCTTACTAAACTGGGTTCTTCTCACGATTGGGAGCACATAAAGGACCAGGTTGGTAGTTTAGTGCAAATCTGAGTTTTCTAATGTATTGAACCACGTTGGGAGAAGGAAACATAAAGTTAAAAAAGTGGAACAAGGCTGATGGCTTTAGCAACTAAATCGAAATTGTGCAGGTTGGGATGTTTTGCTACTCCGGGTTAACCCCTGAACAGGTCAATCGTCTTAGAGCAGAATTCAGCATATACATGACTGGTGATGGTCGAATGAGGTAATTTGGTTGCAGAAAGTATTCATATTACTTGATAGAACCTTACAGCAACTACATGAATAAATTCTAATTTTTTCTGTATTTACATGTGCAGTATGGCAGGTGTTACTACAGGGAATGTGAGTTACTTGGCAAATGCACTACATGAAGTTACCAAGGCATAGATTCTTTCGTGAAATTAACTCGCGAAATAGGAAATCTAAAAGAAGGAAGACCTCGTCATTGTTGTGATTATACTGTTTCATATTTTAGTTTATACATTACATCATACCTTTTCTCTAGATCCTAACATCCAAAATCATTAGTAGAGCTTCTATCAGAATGTAAACACTAAATATATCATCCGGGACCAATGCATACTTGACCTTGTACTATGTCCATATCAGCAAGATAGCTTAGGTAAATGAGAGAGTGCAGAAGACAGAATGGAGGGCATTTCCAGATTTCTTCCTGAAGTGTCTGTCCTTAAGATCAGCCAGAGAGCTTTGAGTACATAATTTGTGACAAATTATGGCCGACGATCACATGGAATGGCTGAGAAACACACGCCAACTCACTAACAGCAAAACTGCCGACAAGTTGAGCAATGAAGTGTTTGGCTGTTGGATATCATTTTCAGTACAGTATCTCCCTTCTGGTAAGGTTCTCTTCTCTGGACTTGTGTCAATTGTTGACATCGAAAGGACCAGGAAAAGAGAAACCTTTTTCTGTATCACATCTACTTTGTCTCTTTGCTTTTTTAGTCTTTAGTTATTGGGAATATTAGGTGATGATTGATTCAGCCCCAGTACCATGACCAATGAGGTGTTCCTACAGAAAAACTGTCACTTTCAGAGTACAAAACAGCATCTTCGGACGAATTATACATTAAGTCCTTTAGTACATTACTGGTTTTATTATGTTCTAGTTGAATGGCATTAGTCAATGAATCATGGAAGTTGGTGGTGTTCCAAGACAAGATGCTTATTGAATTTGGTAGATTGACAATTGGTTAATCAAGTAAATAGTTGGCATGTAGGGTTGGCAATGGACGGTCCAAATCTAGAGTCTGATTGGGTTTGGGTGGCTTGAAACCCGATTAAAACGACGTTATTTTGATCAATTGGTTCTTTAGCAATTGAACAAAATGACATGATTTGAGTTTCGGATCAAACCGAGCCGAGATGCCAACTCTATTAGTACTCCCTTCATTTCGCCTTGTGCTAAAAATATTTTTAACAATCAAGAGAAAAGCATGTAGTTTTATTATTTTAAATTCATAGGTTAATTGAAAAAATTGAAAAATTAAAAAAAATTCTCTTAAAAAAATGTATAATTTAAAGATTTTTTCTAAAATTTCATAAAGTTTAAAGCTTTTATAAAACTCTTTGGCTTGAATTATTGTACTCACTGGTTTTTTTTACCCCCTGAACCTGTAGAACAGATAAGATTCTGATTTGTTTTTGTCTCCTGCCTTTTTGGACTACGAAATCTCAGACACTCAGTTTCTAAAGCCATACAATAATGGATGTTAATTTAGGTAGAGATGGACAGAAACTAAACATTCATGTATCTGAATCTGCATTCAATAAGCAGTTGGTGAATCATCTGATTAATTTATTTTCTGTGTAGCAACTTAGAACTTTCCCTTTTCTGAAAGATCGGATACACTTTCAAATCTGATTTTTGAACCAAATAGATTCCCAATAGAGCATCTGCAGAATTAAGTATCAGGATATGAAACTGCACTCATCTTTCCTCTTTCGCATTAAATAATCACTCAGGATGTGAAAGTGACAGCGATCAAACTAGTAACTGAGTTTCAACAATGTTTTCCAGGATTTCCACAATGTTTTCTAGTAAATTTCCATGAAAATTTGAGCGGATAACTGTTTCAGAGATTAATGATAAGATCCGACATTGTTAAAGAAAGCTGTCACAAAAGATTTAATAAGTCTTGGTATCTCTGATATTATTTTGAACTAAACAGATTACAGAGCAGTTCAAGCAGGATAAGATCAGCAGAGAGTAAGATAAACAAGAACATGTATATGATTTCTAAGCTAGACTCAGAGATATTCCATACATATCAGACCACAAGGAATAGTCTCTTGATCATGAAGAAGATGCAGTGAGCACAGGATCATCAAATCCCACCACCGTTTTTCCCTCTGTTAGCAAAGAAGCATAAAGTTGAAGTAGGTGATCCAGAAGAAGGGTGTTCATGATCATATGGTCCAGAATCAAACGACGTTCCACTAGATGAGACGAAGGAAGAAGCTGATGAAGCAGATGATGGAGTTGGTGACAGAGATGTCCAATCTGAACCAGGAAAAGTGAAGGCTTTTGATTTCCTGAGACTGATTCTCTGAAACAGCATCTGAAAAATATTAGATCTTGACTGCTTCGTGTTTCTGACGTGATGATGATGATGAGCTTTTCCGGTGTTGAAATAGAAGGATGGTGGTGGGGTTAGAGGAGGGATTGAGTTCTCACAGAACTTATGGTACTTTGGAGTTCCAGGCTCAGACTCCCAAACGAATGGAACTGAACCTGAAACTCCACCATAATACACTCTGAAAGATGGATTAGCTATGGAGTTTTCTTTGGACAAAATCCTGGAGAAGAACTTGTCACCTTCCTGAATTCTGAAAGATTTCTGAGGAAGCTCAGGACTTCTTGTTGCAGCAAACATCTTGAAAAGCAGTAGATCCTGGAGGTTTTGAAGTTTATCAGACTTTACTTGCTTGGGAAGAAGAAGACTAATGGAGGCTGATGCTAATCTGGGGATTATATATACCATGAAGATTAAAGAATTAGCAGTTGGTTTGAAGCTTATGTAATGAATAGTGACTCAGAAATATCAATAGATAGATTAGTTAATGACTTGAAGATCTGTGTCTAAGGATGGTGTTCCACACCAGAGCTTTAATGGCTAAAGACACATGCTTTAGATTTTATAATATATATAGATAGATAGATAGATAGATATATAGATATGTAGATATATGCATCTACATGCTTGTTGACCGCATCAAGTTGAATTCTTATAAAAAAAATATCATTGATGCAATAGTACAAAAAATAATAAATAAATAAAAATATTAAAGAACTTAAAAACTTTAATATCTGTGTCAATTTGAAGGCAATTGGGTCGAATTCGGATTTAGTGAAGCCAGTTCGAAACCTAGTTTAAAAGATTTAATGGTTCAAATTCCCATTCTAAAATAATAAGTTTTAATTTAACTTTCAAAACGATATAATTGTGATACGTAAATTTAAGAAATTCAAAACTAAAAATTACACTAAACCTATATTATTTGTTTTTGGGTGGCCCATTCTATTCACCGAAGCTTTTTGCTTTGACTACATCCGGATTCAACCAGCGTCGCGCACCTAGTTGTGATGGGTGAGTCTCTCAACGAAGATTTCTGCATACACTAAAACTCAAACTCGAGACCCTACTTAAGTAAAACCGAACTGTTTACTACTCAAACTAACGCCGTTAGTTAATATAAAATGATATTATTTTAGATAAGTTTGGTTCGAGCTAATTAAGTAAAAATTGCAACTTTAGCTTTCTCTTAAACAAGTGTCTTAGATACATGAATTGGCTCAATTTATTAAGAGTATATTAAAAACTCGTTCTACACACAAAGATACGAAAGAGACATTCCATTATTAAAAATCTGCATCCTGGTCTCATCAAGATGACGTTTCATATGTAATGTCGTTTTTGACTGGGTTATTATTGTTATTAAGTCAAATATTAGTAAATAAATTAAATATATTCATATAGGGCTAATACAAATAAAAGTATACATGCATGTGTTACTTTCCTTTACATTATATGACTTTATGATCCACACATCCTCGAGTGTTTGAATAATTTGTAAAGCATGATACACATACCCTTGCACCTTAATTTCAAAGATGGATTCAAGATGGCTAATAAGGGCGGAATAAGTATGCAACCGTGAGTACTATTTAAATCTAATTTTAAATTATTAATTTGATAAATAATTTATTTGAAAATTTTTATTTATGAACTAATCGGGATTTATAACGTCACAAAATATTAAAAATGTATAATTTTAAATGAGCAGTACAAGAATATTAAGGGGCCGGTTGGTTCGCATTGAAAATGGTAATAAGAATGAGAATGAATATAATAAGGAATGAGAATAGATATTATCATTATAATTATGATGGTTGGTTAAGAGGAATGAATGATTATCATTGACCAGTAGTTAATTTGTAAAAAATATTGAGAAATAAAAATTTATTATATTTTAATTAATTAATTACAATATTTTAATTAATGAATGAATTATATTTTTATTAATTATATTGTAATTAATTAATTATATTGTAATTAATTAATCAATTATAGTTTAATTAATATATTTTAATTAATTGATTAAATAATTAAAATATAATTAATTAAAATGAATTATATTTTAATTAAATAATTAAAATATAATTAATTTATTAGTAATTGTATTTTAATTAATTGATTAATTACAATATTTTAATTAATGAACAATTATATTTTAATTAATTATAATATAATTAATTATTTAATAATAATATTTTAATTATTATTATTATTAAAATATTTTTTAAAAAAATGAGATACTTGAAAGTTGGAACCTTACCATACTCATTACTCATTTCTCTGACAGTTGGACTAATGTTGGAGCTTTAAGTCTTTAACAGCTAACTAACTTTGCATTCAAGCCGGTCCCAATATGTCTTTGGTATAACCACTTGCCAGTCACTAATCCCCACTGAACTTGATAATCATCATTCTTTGGTAGGCCGGTCCAAGTCCAAACCTATTTTAATTCTCCTTTTTTAAGTATTTAGTTTGAATTAAGATAATATTATTTTAATAAATTTTAATAAAAAATTAATTCAAATCGGGCAAGACTTATTTAATTTAACTTAAATTTTAATTAACTCAAACTTAAATTATTAATTAGAATCAAATCAAACCAAACTGATATTTTTAAATTTAAATTTAACTTAAAATTTAATTAACCCAAGTTCAAATTATTAACCTCAAATTGAGATAAGTTGGACTAATGCCAGGCTAAGAGGGAGTAGATCTCCTAGCTCCTATAACTCTGTTCCTGTGCCTAAACATTTTCAGGAAATCTGTACCGTACCGGTTAGAAAGCGTTACGAAATATTGGTTTTCGGTATTGAATTTAAAATTTTTTTAATATTTTATATCAGATTTATGAATAAAGTATTAATAAAAATATTTAATTTTTAAAAATAAATAATTTAAAATTTATTATTTATAATCTAATATTTATTTTATATGATTTTAATTATTAAATCAAATTTTATTTGAAATGTATATATTTTAAAAATATTTTTAAATTTAATTATATTTATTAATAATTATAAATTAATTTTATAAATTAAATTAAGTTAAGATATTTATAATTTTAGTAATAATTAATTTTAATTAATCAAATATATAATAT
>JANQBM010000004.1:33943196-33958454 GCA_025594535.1 Erythroxylum domingense
TATAGTTTAATTAATAATAATATTGTACTTATATATAATGTAATTAATTAAGTACTAATAATAATTTAATTAATTATGTTATTAATTAATTAACAATAACACTTTTAATTAATTTATAATATTATTTTAATTAAATATAATGGAATGTTATTAATTAATAATATTAATTAAAGCATATTATACTGTAAGGGTATTTTTGTCATTGACACTATTTTTATGTTCTGTCCACTGCAACCAAACACATTTTTGTCCTTGAGACGGAGACAGCCTTTTCTGTTTTGTCCATCACAACCAAACACCTTACTGTCTCCAATTTTTGTTCTGTTCCGTCTCTAAATTTCCGTCTCGTTCCGTCTCTGCACCCAGGAGATAGTAACCAAACGCAGCAATAGTGTCGCACTCTCATCAACCACCCAAAAACGGAACTGTGAAGCTTAAGCCCCACCAGAAGGTGTCGACGGATGGCATTGGCCCGAGTCGGGTCTCTTTAACTCGAACTCAATATGAAATCATATTTCAGGTCCAGACTTATGGGAACAAGGTCCATTTCTGTTTAGAAATTGAAACAGGCCATGAACAACAAAAGCACAACCTTTGGGGTCCAATTATCTCGCAAGACATTTCAAGCCATTTTTTATTTTTAAATTAATTTTGTTACTACATAAATGTATTAATTTATTAAATAATTTACACAAAACACGTATAACTTAATTGCATACATTAACAAAATGGACAATTTGTGAAAAATAAAATAAGATTATAAAAATATATTTTTGATCAAATATTTATTTTTTAAAATAGTTATATATCTAAGAATGTTGCTATTATGCGAAATCTTAGAGAGTTCCATCAATACCTAACTTTACATCTAACTATGAATAGATGATTCATATTTAAATATAGTAATAAGCATCAGGTCGGATTAGTTATTTTGGTATAATTGATTAAGATGATATATATCAAAACAATATAAGTTTAATCAATTATATAAACGTTGTTTTAATAGTTGAAATTAATATTTTTAAGTTTTCGAGTTAGGTTTTAAATCGATCTCTAAAATTGAATTTAATTTATTTAAACCTAATTTATTAATTTCAAATCGAATAAGACCAACGTAACCGATTTTATTCCCGACCCTTTTAAAAAAACCTAAAAAAGAAAAGAAAAAGAAGAAGCAACTAGGAAATTTCATGAGGCACTAACTTCTTACATCTTCACGTGTCTTTTAGAATAATTGTTCAATGTTGTAGTTTCCTTGTCAGTGTTGGTACTTGCTATTTTACCTTGTCTCCATTTATACGTATATTATTACAAAAAATAAAACAAAGATGCTTGTTTGTGAATGTTAGAACATCTTGATTCCTAAGATTGTGTGATTATGGAAAAATGAAGAAATACTTCAAAGTAAGGATAGTGAAAATGTCATTCCTATTGGACAACAAGAATCAAATTTTATAAGTGTAATTGTGTAATTAATTTATATAATTGTCGACCTCTTCCAAAACACTCAAAAGAGTCTCAAGGAATCAACTTCCTATTGGAAGCTGACTCCTTTGATACTCATCCTTAATGCAATCGCTGGCTATATAATTCCCAAGGTAATCCCTAAGTTTCTATCTTTTTCGTTTGGTTGCCCGGAAACTGTTGTTAATAACAAGTAAAGATGATCTCTTTCTTTAGCTTTTTGGGGTTTTTCTGTTCTTATTTTGTGCAATTATATTAATTAAGCCTCCGTTTCTGTATCAGATTTGTTCTCCAGCGTATTCTCTTTCTGGGTTTATCTAAAGTTTTGATCTTTACGTTGTTTTGGAGTGAGTTTTGCGTGTTAGGGTTGTGGTTTTTGATCTTTGAATCCCTTTTCCAGACGTCAGGTATCGTGACGATGGATGGGAGAATTGGGATATTGTTTATTGTTCTGTTGGGTGCTGGTTGGGGTTGTACTGCCAGATTCGTCGTTTATAAGATCTCTACCGAGAGATCAGTGAACCTCGGTACAGCAGGTAATTGTTCTTACGCAAAAGTTGCAATCTCTTTGGCTTTTGCTTTTAATTTATTAGATTATTGCTGTTCAAACTATGTTTAATTGCTCTGCATCTTGTGATCCTGATTGACCCTAATACATAGATGAATAACATACGGTTTCAATTGGGAAACTTTTAGGTTCTGGGGCTCCACAATTTTAGTCAATAATGAACTGGTTGTGATCCTCTGTGCTATTTACTTTTCATATTCTCAATTCTGCAAAACGTTTATTGTAGCTAACGGATTGGTTTAATCTTTAACAAACTGTTCTCAACCTAATGATGTTTCATCTACCAGGTACAGTCATGCAAGAAAGTGAAGGTCAATATTCAGGTGAAGTTACCAAAACTAACAACCAAGTCTGCACATTGTGTGAGGAGTTTGCTACCCAAGCACTGGATTATCTAGCCGATAATAAAACCGAGAATGAAGTTCTAGAAATCCTCCGTGCAACTTGTTCTCGGGTTCCAACTTTCAAAGAAAAGGTACTACTTTAGCTTTTTAACCTGGTGCGATTCCCAATTGTGTAATTCATCACGTTCAAAATTGCTGCAATTCAGAACAGACTCCCTTTAACAATTTGCTATTTCATGAACTTCTGATTTTGACATAGAAACAAGCGTGATAGGTTTTTGTTGATTCGGAACTGATAAATGGGGATTATCATTTGTGTAAAGAGTTTAGTTGAAATGCCAGTTGTTAACATTTCATTCATCTGCTTCAAACATGCACAAATTACCTTTTTTCATTTGCTTGGAAGAAGAATTTGGATGGCTAAAAACATTGAGAGTTTCATGCAATGCTGTTATTGATTGGGTACCTGCAGATAATATTGTCAAAAATATTTGGAGATCACTATCTATAGTTTCCCCGATCTCTTTATTCCTTTAGTATTCAAGTTATAAATGGTTAATGGTTTGGTTGACAGTGCATTACTTTGGTGGACTACTATGCTCCTCTCTTCTTTTCGGAGATTTCTTCCTTACAACCCGAAGCTTTCTGCAAAAAGGTCAATCTTTGCCAAGAAATGGTAATCCTTTCCTCACAACTCCAGGAAGATAGCTGCGCACTCTGCCACACCACTGTTTCAAACATACTGGTCAAACTGAAAGATCCTGATACTCAGGTCTGTGTTGGACATTTGACTAGTCAAAGGGAGAAGCTTTGCAGCTCTTTTGCATTATCATTCTGCTATTTTCTGTGAAGTTCTTTTTAATGGTTTAAAATAGCTGTCATGGTCAAATATCATAATCGATTCATCACTCAACACGTTTTTCTGGTTACTGAATAGGCCATTTATGCTCTTTCCTGTTTTTGCTCCAGTTGGATATACTTGAGGTGCTTTTGAAGGCATGCAATTCGATGGACAAATGTGCACAAAAGGTAAGACCTTAAACTTTATATGTCTGCTGAATGTGAGAAGCTGAGTGTAAGGACAGACTACTTGTTTCATAAAATGACCTCATCCTATTAATGGCCCGTTGGTAGTAGATCGCATTATTGCTTGTAGGACAAGAAAGTGAAAATTGGATAGCAAATCAGTAGAGCATTGTTCCTGAGCTTGGTATAGTTGGTAGTTGTTAAGACACACACCCACAAATCATATCGTGCACGACATCTGATTATTTGTCTCTAACAAACTTCTTGTTATTTTGTTATTAATCCAATGGTCCAGATCATTTTGGTTGTTACATCTCTTGTGTATAAATACGTACTGTGTCAATGTAAAACACAAGGGAAATATCAATGCAATTCCTTTCACTCTGACAGTAGTAGATCGCATTATTGCTCGTAGGACAAGAAAGTGAAAATTGGATAGCAATCAGTAGAGCATTGTTCCTGAGCTTGGTATACTAAGTGAAGAACAGAAAGAAATTAAACTATTGTTCCTCTCAATACTTGCATCTAAAATTTGCAGTGCAAGAGGTTGGTGTTCGAGTATGGTCCTCTCTTCCTTGCCAACGCCGAGAAATTTCTAGAGCAAACTGACGTGTGCACCATGTTACATGCCTGTAATCAAGCATCGGTTTTGTCACGGGCTGATTCTTGATCGTTGTGATTGCACAAATACGCTGCAGGAAGGCTATTATCGTATACAGTATTGTTACGAATGTATGATGCAGAAACTATAACGTTCTTGTGCAGTTTCTGTTTGCAGTTATGTTGTGTTGTAATCTAAGAATTACTCATTATTTGATCCTCAATTATCAGAAACATTGATAAGGGTAATCAAACAGTGGTTTCTCGGGTGCCTTGGTTATGGATGACATTTTTATCCTGATTCTAACAGCTAATTAAGTCATGGAGGCCAATCTTCCAAATTACAGTGAACTGTTTCAACTGTAATGCTGTAATAAAAGTATCTTTTCAGCTCCACGAAGAAGGTAAATACCATGTAAACATAAAGTGTAGTAACTAAAATCAATGTTGTAAGGTAAACACCATGTAAACATAAAGTGTAATAACTAACATCAATGTTGTGTACATGCCCGAATGAGCCTGGCTCAAACAGTTCGAGTATCTAGGATTTATTCACGAGAACGTGAGTTCGAATCTTAAGGAGGGTCCTCTTTCTCCAATGATGGGGTAGAGGATTAAGTCTTCAGGGATCACTGGAGAGGATTAAGTTTCCAGGACACATACGAGTTAACGAAAAGGAGCATATTAGATATTATGCAGGAGTGAGGCCGTGTGGGATCGAGTTCTAATATGGGTGCTTGGTCCTGACACTCAACTTGTGTCGACAGCGTGCGCTGAGTACCCAATTCGTGCACATTGCTCGATTTATTTCCTCAAAGACAACTAAAGGCGGCTCCTTTGAGATTCGGGATTAGGCTCGTCAGCTGATAGTAAATTAGCGGCAGCTAAAAAATTAGCAGGTGGAGATACCTGGGTTATAAAAAAAATTTGATGTCTCTGATTATTTGTAACAAAACAACGTCGACAGTTGGATTAGTTACTGAATTGACCTTTCGGGTCCTCATAATTTAAAGTATTTAGCTACCATGTTAGTCAAAGGTCCAACCTTTGGCTAATAGCTGCCGAGTTGGTCAGAGGTTCAATCTGATAGCCCTGTCTGACTATAAAATTGATCTTTCTTTGCAATCAAGAGGCAGATGAAACTAGACCTCAAGTGGGAGAAACAAAGACGTCTTCATCATCTATACTGATCAAGCATTTTCTCACACATGTATGGTTCCTACAAGTCAGGCACTTCCAGTCACAGAATCTCCAGGGAGGTCAGTATATCCACTTACTTCTCAGATTGCGTTTGTCCAGGTGTCAGATTCCCTCTGGCTTATGGACCTGAGAAAGAGGGAATCTATGTCCTACCTAGCAACCAACCAAATATAAATTGGAAAAATCGTTAGAGCTTCCTTCCCTCTGAACATGACAGTTGTTTCTTGATATTTATGCAAAATTCTGAATTATTAAAATCCAAGCTTATATGATAATGAAGGTCCTAGAAGAGGAATACTTAGTGGAGGATGTTGAGGTGGTTGGGGAAAATAATAAAATGTTAGGTATAGTTTAGCCATATAATTACATATTAGAAAGCAACAAGGTGGCAGTTCCTTTCCTCCTATTATCTGGATTTTGTTGAATAATACTATTTTTCCCAAAAAAAAAAAAAGAATATAATACCATTTTAAACTCTTTAATAAAATTTCAAGAGAGAAATTTTTAAGAATTGTAATTTTTTATAATATTTAAATTTATTATAAGAAGTAGCAGAACTTGAGGCCCTGAGACTCTCCAGGTAGTTACAAAGGTTGGTTCTCTCTCTGTCTCTCTCTTAAAGGTCTCCTCCTGCTCTTTGGGAGTATTCTCTCAAGAAGAGATCTTTCGTTATTTTGTTACCTCAATTGATTCGTAGGTTTGGAAAGCTTGAATCTTTTTGTGTTTGTAGTTTACCCATTCGTTATTTTGTTACCTCAATTGATTCGTAAGTTTAGAAAGCTTGAATCTTTTGTGTTTTTAGTTTACCCAACAACGTCTGCCTTGTTGGGAAGATATTTGTTTACGTTTTTGTTCGGTTTCATTTGTTTTCCCGGTTCGGAATTATCAAAGTTTGGCTGTTTCTGCCTTGCATGATTGGTTTTGAGTACAAGAGCGTGTTGATATAGATGTTATTGAGGCTTAAGTAACTCCTGTTTTCAGATCTTTGATTTGCTTTTGGTTTCTTTGTTCTGATTTTTCTGTATCATGTGTGCGTATTTCGTATCAACCCGTTTCGCCTGGTGTTATGTTGAATGTGTTTGATGGATTTTTTGTTATTGCAATCTTTGGTATTTGAATTGCCTATTTTGGTTTCTTAAAATTCGTTATTTTCTCTGGGTTTGGTCCTCCAACTGTTTGTAAAAATGTCTTTTGCTTGTGTTGCAGTTGTTTCTCTTATTTTAGTTCCATCTAAGGTTGCTGTTGTGTTCAAACTTTTATCTTCTGTTCATCGTAATTGCTTCTGCTCCATCTCCTGTCAGGTGAGTGGGAAGCTCATATCGTTGAAGGTGTTACAGCGTTATCACGGTGTTGTCTACCTACTTCATTGTTCTTCAGTTGATCAATAGGGACCAGGGAATGCGGAAAGATGTACTTAAAGTTCAACAGATCTGTTGCTGAGGTTGATGAGGTCATAGCCCAAATTGGGGTGCCCTCATATCTACTCCATGCGACCGTACACTTAACTTATAGTCTATTCAGATTCTGTTCTCAAATGCCCAGCGTGCCTAGATACACAAGAGCTTATCTAATATCAGAATATGGTGTCTGTGAAGATGGTTGAGATTTTGACTTCTTGAGAGTGATTCCTGTCTTGTTTAATAGCTACAGGGGATATTTAGGAATAGCAGGTTTGATACTAGATCTTGTTACTGTGTATAGATTGCAGCTTGGAATGGAAAACAAAGGGAATGTGTTGCTGCATAGGTATGAACTAGGGAAATTACTGGGCCAAGGAACTTTTGCCAAGGTTCATCATGCTAGGAATCTTCAAACTGGGACGAGTGTGGCGATCAAGATAATAGATAAAGAGAAAGTGATTAAGGTCGGTATGATTGAGCAAATTAAACGAGAAATTTCTGTGATGAGACTGATCAGACATCCAAATGTGGTCGAACTTTATGAGGTGATGGCTACCAAAACCAAGATTTATTTTGTTATGGAATATGTTAGAGGAGGTGAGCTCTTCAACAAGGTAGCTAAGGGAAAGCTCAAGGAAGATGATGTGAGGAAATATTTTCAACAGCTTATGAGTGCCGTTGATTACTGCCATAGTAGAGGAGTCTGCCATCGTGATCTGAAACCGGAAAACCTACTCCTAGATGAGAATGGAAATCTAAAGGTTTCAGATTTCGGATTAAGTGCCCTTGTGGAGTCTAAACGACAAGATGGATTACTTCATACAACCTGTGGAACACCAGCTTATGTTGCTCCAGAAGTGATTAACAGAAAAGGGTATGATGGAGCCAAAGCTGACATTTGGTCTTGTGGGGTGATCTTATTTGTTCTGCTGGCTGGTTATCTTCCTTTCTATGATTCAAATTTAATGGGGATGTACAGAAAGATTGGGAAGGCAGAATATAAGTTCCCAAATTGGTTTGCACCAGAAGTACGGAAGCTTCTGTCGAAAATCCTGGATCCAAACCCAAGCACCAGGATATCTATGCTCAAAATCATGGAAAATTCTTGGTTCCGAAAGGGTTTAGAATGCAAACCAAAAATTGCTGAAACACAAGTCATAGAACTGCCTCCCTTGGAGTGTGATTCTGTATTTAATGTGAATGATAACATCTGCAATGTTTCAGATTCAAAACAAGAGTGTTCTAGGCTTTGTAACCTGAATGCTTTTGATATCATCTCCTATTCTGCAGGCTTCGATTTGTCTGGTTTATTTGAGGAGAAAGAACGAAAGAAAGAAGTGCGATTTACATCGAACAAGCCTGCCTCTACAATCCGATCCAAGCTCGAAGATGTTGCCAAGCGATTGAGGTTGAAAATAAAGAAACAGGATGGAGGTTTGCTGAAATTGGAAGGATCGAAGGAAGGACGGAAAGGGCTACTTGGCATTGATGCTGAAATCTTTGAGGTAACTCCTTGTTTCCATTTGGTAGAAATGAAGAAGTCAAATGGAGATACAATGGAGTATCAGAAGGTATTAAAGCAAGAGATTAGACCTGCACTCAAAGACATTGTTTGGACTTGGCAAGGGGAACAACAGCCTGAGCAAATGCGGCTCCTGCAACAAGAAGAGCAATAGGAGCTACAATCACAGTAAAGCAAATGCTGCAAGTTGTGCAACATCAAGATTTGAAGGAAGTTTGGTCTCTGTGGTTAAAAGTTTGTTATTAAGATATGCTCATATATGTTTTTGTGTTACATGCAATGTGCAATTAGTTTTTCAATTTACAGGAGTCTAAGGTGTGTTACCTAACCAAGTCTTGAAAATCTTCTATTTGCACAATAATTATGCTACCATCTAGGAATGACGATGGGTTGAATCAAGCCTCATCAAACAAGAACTCAAAATGATTATTTTTCATAATTTTGAAATTTATAGAATTTAAAGATTGTATTATATATGAATTCTTTTTTATGAACCAAGCAGCTGATCCCAACTTTATTGTCGTAGGTTGAAAATAAAATAATGTCATTTTTACGAACTGACTTGGACTGATTCAACTATCGCTCTTTAAACTTGCACTCGACTTTTGGTTGACCTTGAGGTTCCCTTCTTTAGGATAAAATGCTGCCTAACAAAAACCAGATGAACAAACTGTACAAACGCAAAATTCAAAGACCTTGCGACTTTGGGATTGAAGATGCAAATTCAAGACCAAACAAGCAAGACTCTCGTGGAAATACAAGAACGAGGGCTATTTGGTTCCCTCTTTTCTGTACCCTTTCCTTAGTATTTCCGAGTTCTTCTCGTTCACAAGAAAGAATCAACAAGTTACAAATCCTGTCGATGTTCAACGTAAGATTTACAGGGCTACCTCGATATCAGTCCAATCTGTTCTGTCAAGTTCCAAATCACACTCACTGCCTGCAAGTTCAGATTTCCAGAAACCTCATTAGAGAACTTACAAAAAGTGGAGGAACTACCAGCCAGAATGATTGAACCAGTAAGGGGTTTCCGTTATCTTATGATTAGTAACTCTTTTCTGGGGATTTGGATTTTCTAGTTTCTTAGGAAGGTTTTTCAACTAAGAGACCTGCATGTACGTATGCCAAAGAAGAAATTACTGACTCGTACTCCAGAACAACCAACTCCCTCAAAACGGGGATGACCTCTCTTCCAAGGCACAAAAAGAAACTTTGCGCAAAGTGAAATTGGGATGTGACCTTGCCTGTCAAGTGATGCACAAGCGAATGCATGCCACGTATATTCCTAATGTAAGTAAACATCAATCTCCCTTATAAAGAAGAGAATGAAGATACAATGGCGTCCAGTATTTGTAAATTTCTCCTCTAAAACGGGGCAATTTTTGCCTCCTCAGAACAGATGTAATTAGGTCCCCCTCATGACTGTCACCCCTCTCTCTTTTCTCAATCAAATGACCAAAGCGACTGTACATCTCTGTTGGGAAATAAACCCCCAATATTAGGCCTTGTGGTGGATGACTTTCCAACACCTTCTCCTGAAGAATCTGGCATTGAGCATTCCTTTCTGCTAAAGGGAACGGAAAATAAATTTAGATTCACATTACCACCACATCTTAAGCAATTGATAATCTCAGAATTTGGTAGTGAATATAAAGACTTGTAGAACAAGAAAAAAACAAAGTTAACAAATGAGAGAGAGAGAGAGAAAGAGACAGAGAGAGGGGAACAGTAAGTATATAATGATGTTCTAAGAAAGCATATACAGGAACCAACTCTAACCAAATGGGTCCGAAGTGTTCTTGCTGTAAAGCTCAAAATTGGGAAATTTGAGTAATAATCAAGTTAATACACTAGATATAAAATCAACTAAGAAGCTGAAAAAATTTCAGAATGTTGTCCACATACCTTTAACACTGCAAGTTCATAAGCATATATGGACTAATGAAGAAGGAAGAACCACTGAATAATTTAGAATTCAAGAAAATTAAACAAAATGCAGACTATACAGTGAAACAATGCCACTAGACCACAATAGTCGGTATAATATGTTAAATGGATGTCAATTTGGATCATATTTCCAAAAAAATAATTTAGATGTTACCTTCAAAGAGAAAATTAGAAAAATGCAGTCATGCATCGAAAAAATACTAACAGACTAAAATAGTCAGTATGGTATGTTAAATATGATGTCAGTTTGGATCATATCTCCAAAATCGAGAGTTTGGATCATATCTCCAAAATCGACCCAGACCAACTTATCGCATTACTTTAGCACAACATGAGTCTCACTATGGCAACCAAGTGCCTCAAAAATGACAACAGTAGGACCAAAATTACGTTTATTTGTCTTGCACATATGCCAAGATAAATATTTCAATTAGATGAATGTGAGGTCTAATGGTTATGTACTCACTTGGACCAAGAACTAGTTTGAGACAGCTCAAAAGAATGGTTGATAGCATGTCCACTGGGACTACCATAAATCTTTTCATTCTGAGATCCATCCTCCTGAGGCTTGAGAGAGATATGGTTAATATTGCCAGATAATGGTGGAAAAAAGGCATTCTGCATCCAAGGTTCACGATCCCTTGAAATGGAGGGGTTGAATGTCCCACCATTCTGCACATTACCCAAAAAGTTCTTCTGGGGAGAATGTGTACCAGAGAGGATTTGATCATCTTTGCTAAACAGTGACAGCATGGTTCTTTGAGCAGAAGGCTGCAAAACATCTTCCTTGATTAATCTGTTCCGATCTGGATGCATAAGCCAGCTTCCAGGGCCACCTACCATGAGTAGACCATCCTGACCTAGAGGAGAACTGTTCCACATTTGCCATGTTCCTGTCTCATTCACTTGCAGATCTTTTCCAGCCGATGCGTGGAAATCCTGAGCCTTAGAAGTCGGAGAGAACCAGTTAGAACCATTATGCTTTTCATCAGCAACACGAAGCCGTGACAAAGGTGACTCAATTGGAGATGGCTTGGTCACTTCAGAAGATGCAGATAAATTCTTCAAAGTTTGAGGCCTTTCCAACCCAACATCTGATGCAAAACCAGTCCCCAGATCTAACTGAAAATTATTTAGTGACTCTGAAACAGGGCCAAGCAATGTTATAGGATCAGGAACATAGCAAGGGTCTTCAAAAAGCTCTGGCTCTTCAGGCATAGATTCTTGTGGCCTTTCGACAACACAAGGAAAAATGGGCTCAATGGGAGGTGAGAAACCTAAACTAGAACTGCTGGATACATTTGGGTATGTAGGCATAGTAAAAGGCGACGGAAGCCCAAAATTGATTGGATTATCAAATGACTGTATTGCTGATGAATTTGCAGTTAGCTGTGGACTTTGATCTTCTGGTTGGGGCTTTGAATTTGGTCTACTAATAACATTTGCATTTTCCGAAGTAGCAGATGATGAACGTGTAAATAATTGCTGCCACGACTTTTTAGGTGCCATCCTTTGTTGTGGCTCTGGGAGCACCTGTCATCAATAGTTTAACATTATGATCTATTTTTCATCTTTGGTTTCATGTTACACCAGCATCCTAAACAGAACACCAATCTTAAACATAGAGAAAATAGAAGCACAGTGACACAAATTTAGTAGGAAAGAATAAAAGAAACAAAATTCAATGAAGAGATCAGCCATGAATTAAATGCCCATGTCAAATTTATGCAACAAAAGATTCAGTCATAAATCATCAAAACAACTATAATATTATCTACTTGCTCAGAAAGTAATTCATGATAGCAAACAAACATAAGGACGCATGAAATAAAGATGATAGGAAAGAATAGTTTCTGCACACTTTAATATGGCCAACAGAAAACCTATCAAAAAATTAAAATACCAATCATGTAGAAAACTTACCGTGTGGTTAATATTCTTGTCATCTCCATTCATGTTTGATTTCCCAGATAATCGTTCAGAACCTTCTATATCCCTCTTATGGACAGAAGTCTGAACATGGTCTACAGAACTAAAAAACTTATTTTCTTTAGTAGCACTGGCAGAAGTATTAGCAGTCTTTCCAAAGAAACCACTTCCACCAAAAGCTCTAGACGGAGACAAAAATGTACCCTTCATTCGATCCAAATACCTAGTTCCAGCAGCTCCCCTGCTGAAATTGCTGGTAGAGGTATTCTTTATCCCATGAAGTGTTTCAAAGTTCTGGCCCCTCACACTATCTGTTGCAGATTTCTGATGTTCCCGTCGGTCACTATCATTTTTTTTCTCAAAGTCTCCCTTCCGCTCGCTTTCCTTTCCAACTTTTTTCTCCAGCTCTTCACCATCAGAATTGCTTTTACTAGAGCCCTTATCTTTCTCTTTCTTTCTTTCCTGACGCTTCTTTTCAGCTTCCTTCTTACCATCTTTATCCTTAACAGGATGTAACGACTTGCTTCTATCTTTTTCAGCTTCCAATTTTTCATCCCTCAGTCTCCTACGTTCCTCCACCAATCTTGCAACCTCCTCCCTTTGCTTTCTTTCCTCCTCCTCAAGAAGCTCTCTTTCTAATCTAGCCTGTCTCCTCTCTTCAGCTTTTCTCCGTGCCTTCTCTCCTCTACTCTCAGGATAACTTGCCCCATTTTCACCCCTCTTAGACAGTATTCCCTGCTGCTCTCTGTCAGAAGAGGCATCCTCCATCGATGAACTAACCCTAAAAATCTTTCTCCAAAGCCACCTAATACTCAAGAAAAAGGATGTTAATAGCTTGCATGCAAAAATAACAATACTTGAATAAGATTTCTCCGCCAGACAATTCTCGTCCCCTCCAAAAACCCCATTTCCACTCTTTCGCCAATATGTCGACTTCCCTGCAACAGACCCTCCAACCCAATTACCATTTTCTGACCAATCCTGATTACACATCCATCCATTATCAGACCACACCTTTCCATTCAATATCTTCCCGCCCTTTCCAACAAGATCCTTTATAATCCCAGAATTTGACATACCCAACCCAGGGGGCACTGGCAGGTCCAAAACTGGCCTCTTAGAAATATGCCCACAGTAAGAACACATAAATCTACCACCACCCGGATTCTGATCCCTGTAAGGAGTCAAGCAGTTCCTACATTTCCTAGTGGCAGTCTTCCGAAGCTTCTGTAGTTCAATAGCTTCAAATCTCTTTTTTTCTCTCAACCTTGCATTTCTACGAACCCGCCAAGCCGAGAGCTGAGGCATTAAAATCTCATACCAAAACAGAGTGATTAAAAGCACGAAAACACAAGCCAGCCTTGGCGATGTAATCTCAAACCGAAAAGCAGGTGGCAAAAGCTGAGATAGAGCCCATAATCCTATTAGAGGAATAACTAACCAAGGCAGCATTGTAGCAACCCGGCGAGACCACTTTTGGATCACACACAGTATGCACATTATCCTCTTAACCCACACCTATCTTCCCCGTATTGAAATCCCAACAAATTACAAACCCTAGAAAACCCAATACAACAATCTTATCCTCCCCAACCAGAAAGAATCGTTCCAATTGAAAACCCTAACCCTAACTTCTCGTCAGAAATCGAACACCCGCGAAGCTTCTCAAGAACCCTAAAACATTCACAAAATTAGAAAGAAAAAAATCAGAACCCGTCAAAGAAGAAGAAGAAAAAAGGAAGTACAAAGCCATAATCCAGCATTCATAAGCCATAAAAAACTAAGCTTGACAAATACATTCGATTTAGGGTTACCCGACAACAAAAACGATGACGTGCCAGTTATGGCGAGGAAGAGGAAGATAAATAGCTTTAAAGACTTGCAACAGATTGGGGGCTCCTGGCGATTAATCGTTTGCGTGTAATTGGAAATGAGAGTCAAACTATCGGGAAGAGTCCAGTCGGAGTTCGGGGCCCGCTTTTTTAAATATCGGGTCGGACCTGGTCGTCGCGGAGTAACTTTGAGAACACGAAATAAGAAGAGAAAGAGAACAAAAAAGAGATCAAACAAAGGAGATTATATATTTATTAGTAGATATTATTATATTAAATTAAATTACCTTTACGTATGAAAAAAATTAAAAAATATAAGTAGTAATATATCAAAAATATTAATTTACATTTTTTTAGAACAGATGAACCCGCAACCACTATCTTTTAGATACGTACTGAATAAATCTTCGGATTGACGCAATAGCTTGTAAATTACACTAATTGAGTACTCCGCACTAGGCAAGCCCTGTACGACAAGCTCGATCGAGAGAATATAAATAAGGGAATTTAAATACGGGATCTTTTGACCTCATATTTCCCACTCTACTAACTCGACTACCCTCTAGGAGCATTAATTTACAATTACATTAATTTGTTACTTAAATTGTTTACACTATTGATTGATTGAAAGAGACCTACATATTTAAAATATATTTCAAAAATAAACAAATAAATTTATAAATTATAATTAAATTATGATTTTAAATTATCAAATTTGAATTAATATTTTTATCTAATTTTCTTTATTAACTTAAATTTTATTTGATACTTTTTAAAATTAAACTATAAAAATAAATATATAAGAAGGTGAAAATATCGAGAACCAAAGTCATTAAATATATAATCACGACATAAGATAGCATAAAAAATGTGATAAGATATTTTATATTTTATATTTGATACTATTGTTGTTTAAGTTTAACCAATGACAAACAAGTCACACATTTAAGGACCAAATCGTTGATACCAATAAAGTCTAAAGTCTAAGAGAACTATGCTTAATGTTTTGGTTCTTCCATTTGTTTGTACAAGGCAATGCTATTAATTTTTAAAGATCACAAAGAATATGGCTCTGTTTAGCAAACAATTGATTGCATTAGGTGTTAATTGATTCTATCAGCGGTTAATTAATAGCTGATTTGACCAGCGGATAATATCAGTTGGTTATTAAAGATATTTGATAAAATTAACTATTTGGTATTAACTGTTGATGTGTAAAATGACTTATGAGAGCATAATTAAAAAAAAAACATAAGGACATGAATATTATTTTTTTAGTATTTCGTTGAATATTCTTATAAGAATTTGGATTTAGATATTTAATTTACAAAAATTAAGTTTATACTTTAATAATAATAATAATAATAATAATAATAATAATAATAATCCAACATTAAATTCTCTATTAATATGAATGATGCAGCGA
>JANQBM010000004.1:34010156-34024773 GCA_025594535.1 Erythroxylum domingense
AATATATATTTCATTAAATGTTATATTTAATTATTTGTTTTTATCTTTATGTTTTTTTATGAATAATAATGGATTATTATAATATATATATATAATTAGGTTGATTAAGGTTTTTTAAGTTTATTATTTAATTTACTTAAAACATTGTATTGATGTTAAGTTTATCAAATTAAAGTCTTTTGCTTTTTATAATATTAAAATGACCAAGATTTGAATTTTTTAATTAAATAAAATACTTAAATTTTATTATTTATTGGTATGGATATGGGTGACAATTATTTTTTAATACAAATCAAGAGTATGGGACAACTTTTACTAAAAGGTATTCATGTCTCTATCTTTCTCTTCTTCTTCTTTTTTTTTTAATAAGTGAAGTAACTTTAAATGTTAAATATTTTTTATGGGAATTCTTTTTGTGACAAAACAATTAATAACAAAAAAGCCCACAAAATATTTATACATTGTTGTTTAATCTTAATTAAGGCAAGATTAATAACATTTAATCAAAACGAGTTTTAACCCCGATATTCGAAAGTTCGAATCCTCCCATCGAGCATAGTTTTTTTAATTCTTATTATACTATATATATCAAAGGCAAGATTAATGTTATGAAAAATGAAACTCAAGATTTTTGTGAAATTTCTTTAAAATCAAGATTAATACATAAAAAAATGAAAATCAATATTTTCTCTGTAAAGAATTCTTTTGAAAGTTTAGCAAGTGCATTTTTTTAATAACTTTTTTGTAAGCATTTTTTATAAATTTCAACATATTCAAAAATATCTGTCAAATAATTATTTTATATCTAAATTAAAAAACTTCTAGTTAAAAAATTTCTTTCTAATTGTTATAGAATCATTACAAAATTTTTTTAAAAATACAAGTCTCCGTTTCTCACGACAACAATATATTAATACGAGTCTCCGTTTCTCACGACAACAATATATTATAATTCAGTGATCTCATTTATAAAATCAAATAAGTACTTTCTAAAAAAAATATTAAATATCAATCTCATCCGTCTCACAAATACCATTCTAAGAACAGCTTCTTTTTATTCTTCATATGATACTGCTTAAAGTTGATATCTTTATGCATATCATTCAAGTAAGTTCAGAAAAAGTTATATTGAGCTATCACTTGGGAGATTTCTTACCAAAGAAGTGTTACGGACTTGCATGGTAGGTAGGAGAAGAAGCAGTTTCCTTAGGGAAGATTGCCTGTCCAATAATGATTACAAGTTTGCTTATGTACTCAAGGTCTGTGGTGTCTATGCTCTTCTTAAGTCGATTGGGGAAGATGGAATTGGCAGGAGGATCTTTAGCAATTGGATTCCTGAACATCACAGGCGTCTCAGTCATGAGGGGACTAACTGTGGGTATGGATCAAATCTGTGGTCAAGCTTATGGAGCAAAGAGATACACTGTGCTTAGCCAAACTTATCAGAGAGCCCTCCTCCTCCTCTTAATTGTTACAGTACCCATTAGCTTCTTGTGGTTGAATGTTGAACCACTCTTCCTCAGGTTAGGCCAAGATCCTGAGATTACAAGGTTTGTCAAGGTTTTCATTGTTTTCTGCATACCTGAACTGATAGCTCAAGCTGTTCTGAACCCAACAAGGTCGTTCCTGAGAACTCAAGGCATTACCTCTGCTCTAACCATATCTGCCATTGCTGCAGTCATACTTCACACTCCAATCAATTACCTTTTGGTAGTTCACTTTAAGCTAGGAGCAAAAGGGGTTGCACTTGCGCTTGCTTGTAATACAATTAACATGAATATAGGGTTGTTTATTTATATAATTGCCTTTTCCTCGTTAAAACCTTGGCAAGGACTTACAGTTCTCTCCGTCTTCCATGGCTGGTGGTCTCTGATATCTCTAGGCCTGCCTAGTCTGATCTCAGTTTGCCTGGAATGGTGGTGGTACGAGATCATGTTGTTCCTTTGTGGGTTACTCAACAATCCAAAGGCATGTGTGACTGCCACAGGAATCATGATTCAAACAACTGGTTTGATCTATGTGTTCCCATTCGCTTTGAGCAATGGCTTGACCATACGAGTTGGTCAAGCACTAGGTGCAGGACGACCACTTAATGCACAACGGACAGCCATTATTGGGATTTCCATTGCATTCGCATATGCCATCACCGCATGTAGTCTCTTAGCTTCTGTGAGATCAGTTTGGGGACGATTATATACCAACGAACCATTGGTTCTTGACCTGCTCTCAAACTCACTTCCTATTCTGGGGTTATGTGAACTTGGAAACTGTCCACAAACAGCTTCATGTGGAGTCTTGACAGGGACTGCGCGACCAAAACATGGAGCTCGCATAAACTTGTGCTCGTTTTACCTGGTTGGACTTCCAGTGTCGCTGATCATGGCGTTCAAGCTTAACATGGGATTTCAGGGACTGTGGTTGGGACTACTAGCAGCACAGTTTACTTGTTTGTGCATGATGGTTTACACATTAACACAAACAGATTGGAAACATCAGGCTAAAAGAGCAGATGAACTCACATTGGGTGTAGAAGCAGACAGGAATGACTTGGAAAGCAGCTTAATTGCCGCAACTAATCAATGAGTTCCTGCAAGAACAAAGTAACTTCAAACAAATCAAATTTACTCCTGGATTAAGATTTAAACATCATTACCAGAGAGAAACGATGGAATTTGCTAAATCCCAATGTTTAAAACCGATCTTTCTTTCTTTAATTCGCAACCCAGATTAGGAGATATGATGAACATCCTATTTTTCAACTCAACTACACATGGATTTTTGACATTAATGAAGGAAAGAAAGACACCTCCATGGAAAGAGAGAAGCTTTTCGTTTTCCTTAAGATCCACCTTATGGTTCTCAAATTGGAAGGTGAAATAGTTGGAATTCAAAGGCTGTCAATGAAATTTGTTTTAACAAGATTTACTTGGCGTTTAAGTTCAAATACAATTTAATTTTTATGATACAATGTAATTTTTTATTAAAACAATGTCAACTTATTAATTTCAATGGAATTTTAATATGTTCATAAGCAAAAAATATAAATACGGGATCAAACATTCTATTCCGATTATAATATTTTTATCATATTTTATTAAATTTTATCTACACATTATGTAGAACTTACATAAATATAATTAAAATTTAATGGTATAAGTTTAAACAGAATAATTGAAATAAAGAATTTGAGGTGAATAAATATGCAAAATAAATTATTAGCATTTACTTTAGGCTCCTTTCGCCGCCACCGCCGCTAAGAGAACCAAACATTGGTCTTCTCATTATTGCGCCACACGTGTCCCCATTTCATTGTCTCCAATGTCCAATCTCAACTTTCCATCAGTTTATAGGGACCCACTGTCCATCTCTTCCAAACTTGGGGGTACCGTACACTAAGTCTCTCATTCTTATTCGTTCATGTGGTTTTCGATGTGGTCCTCTGTTTTCTCAAGAGAAAAGGAAAGTCCTCTGATTTTAAGACAGGGACTTGACTGACTCGAAGTTGTCAGCTAACTAAATGGAGCCAAGCAACTCAGCCGAGTTGATAACCATTAAAAACCGCTTCAAGTTGCTTCAGTTCAAGCTTTAATCTAAAGTCTCTTTATAAAAGTCGCATGTTTATTTTATCGTTTACCATAAAGACGGGTCAACAGTGCCTCCTGTTCTTTTGCTCGACCTTTGTTGAGTCAACTACTCTGTTTTTTATTCCTTTTCTACGTTTCAATGAAAGCTTAGAACTTTTCGTTTTCTGGGTTTCTAGAAATGGGATTTAAATGGTTTTCGTTTTCTGGGTTTCTAAAAATGGGATTTAAATGACAGATAATGATTATATATGGGTTCGGACTGTAGTTTTGGACTGTAGTTTTCTTCTGTAAAAATTTTAATGGAAGAAAGGTGGATATAATTTGTATTTGGACATTTGTGTGTATGGAAAACGTGTAGGCTCTGCTATGGCATCATCCAAAGAACCAGATGATCTCCACGTGTTGTGTTCCTATTCGCTTCTTCATTTTCTCCGCACATCATTTCTCTGTGTCTCTGTCGTTTTATTTGTCCATTTGCTTCTTTGTCGCTCTCTCGCAAACATCCTCTTTCACTCTCTGTTTTTTGAACCGTCGTCGGAACTTTACTGTTCTCGCCGATAAATTTCTTTTTGCAAACGTAGAGTGGAAGAGAGACTGAGAATGAGAGAGTAGCTGTTATTGTTCGTGTTTGTGGGGATTGAGTCGTAGTATTAGCTTAAAGTACAACCGACTCTGTTTTATTCTCTTATAGGGTCGTCGACTGTAAATTATGTTAGTAGTTCCTTTTGTTCTAGCTAATGGAGGCGGTGTTTTCTCTTAGTTTATAAGTTGCACGCAAAAGGGTGCTGCTTCCATTTCAAGCCAAACTCTCATAGAGCTTCAAGATCAAGTTTTTGTTTTTGTTTAATAAGTACTGATGAAATTTCATCTTTTCTGGATGAAAGGGAAGCGTTTGTGGTGAAAAGGGTTGTACTTTGTTTTGGTCTTATGTTTAAGTTGAAAGGAAATGGTGGGTATTAGGTAAAATACTAAAATATACAAGTTTCCAAAGAGTTTGGAGATGGTGGGATGGGGAATTCCGACATAATCTGAGGTTTTGGAAGTTTTGGACATGAGTTCTGGAAGCGACAAGAACAGAGGAGGAGAGAAGAGGGATTACGAGATAGCAGCAGCAGATGTGTCCCAGAATGTTTCTGCAACAGCCCCACAATTATCTATTGATGAGACTCTGCTGGTCGACCCCAAGTTATTGTTCATCGGCGCTGAAGTTGGAGAAGGTGCTCACGGGAAGGTTTATGAAGGAAGGTTTGTCGATTAGGCTTAGTTGTCTACTACTTGTGTTTTCATGGTGAGATTTTTGCATATGAAATCGACCCAGTTGTCTCTTTTCTTTGTTCTTATCTAAGTGTTTGAAGTATTATTTACTGTTCCTGTGGTGTTGCAACTCAAATTAGTGTTACTATATGTCTCATGACTTTGAGCATCACAAAAGATGGGTTTAATGTTCTAAACATGGGAACCTTTCTGATAAGTTTGTGTTCAGTTTTTGTTTGGATTATTTTGATCTTGAAATGCTTAGTGTAAATCAATGGCATTTACATTATATTTCATATTGAATTGAATAACTCTGCAATTGAGGTTCGTTTTCCTGTTTACTTGGATGGGATCAAACCTTTTCCAGGTACAGTGATCAAGTTGTTGCTATAAAAGTTCTTCACTTAGGGAGCACTTTAGAAGAAAGAGCTGCACTCGAGGGTCGTTTTATCCGCGAAGTGAATATGATGTCTAGAGTTAAACATGAGAATCTTGTTAAGGTAAGTGTTCTAATTCTGAATGGTGTGTTGTTCTGATTGGCTAGTCGCATATATATGATGTTGTTTGGTTTTAGGATTGATGGAATTGTATGCTTCTTCATCGTGTTTCCCTTGTCTCTGCAGTTTATTGGAGCTTGTAAGGATCCATTAATGGTAATAGTAACAGAGCTTTTACCTGGGATGTCACTTCGTAAGTATTTGGTTAGTATTCGGCCAAGACAGTTAGAATCTCGTGTCGCTTTAAGTTATGCCCTTGACATTGCTCGAGCTATGGAATGTTTGCATGCCAATGGCATCATCCACAGAGATCTTAAACCAGGTACTTCCAAGAATTTGCCTGATATAAGGTTTTGTTGTTGAGGAAAATGTGGCTGTTGATGGTTCCTTTAATTGTAAAGTTTGCTTTATCCAATAACGCAGATAATCTGTTGCTTACGGCGAATCAGAAGTCGGTGAAGCTGGCCGATTTTGGCCTTGCCAGAGAAGAATCTGTGACTGAGATGATGACTGCAGAAACTGGAACATATCGCTGGATGGCTCCTGAGGTTTCTTCCTTCTCTTCACACTAACTAGATTGCTTTGTTTTCTATGGCCTGAAGAGTGAATTCAATTTGTTTACTCCAAAACCGATTCTACTTTAAGAACAACAATGTGTTATCTTCAGTTTTACAAGTGACCTATTCTTTACCAGATTTCGCTATTAACTGTTGAGTATGAGATGAACTTTTTGTGACTTTTCTCCTGGAGTAGTTATTTCTCTATGATTCATTATGGTGGCACCTGCCCGATGCATCGAACTAGTAATTCAATACTGGTGCTATGAACTTTGTTTGGTTTTTCTGACATTAAATGCCTTGTTTTGAAATATATGAGTCCAGTTCCATTCTGTTGCAATACTGTACCAACTGAAAACATCAAGTTTCTGATAGACGTTGCCTCTGCAGTTGTATAGCACCGTGACCTTGCGACAGGGAGAGAAGAAGCACTATAACAACAAGGTTGATGTGTACAGTTTTGGAATAGTTTTGTGGGAACTAATCACTAACCGCATGCCATTTGAAGGCATGTCAAATTTGCAGGCTGCTTATGCAGCTGCTTTTAAGGTGATTATTCCTGTTCCAATTCTTTTAGGCACTTCTGCCGTGTGATATAGTTGCGTTTGTGCTTTAAGCTATCAGTTCCAGAATTTATCAAGTTGCAAATTATGCAGCAAGAGAGGCCTAGTATTCCAGAAGATATCCCCCCTGATTTGGCCTTTATCATACAGTCATGTTGGGTTGAAGACCCCAACTTGAGACCTTCCTTCAGCCAGATCATCCGCATGCTCAATGCATTTCTTTTCATGCTCTCACCACCATCACCATCCGTTCCGGAATCCAACATCAGTGACGCAGCAGCAAGGAATGGCACCATGACTGTATTGTCTGCTCGATTAAAGGGAAAGTTTGCATTCTTGCGTCAATTGTTCTCAGCTAAGAGGACTAGAAACTCTCATTGAGGCGGGAAGATTTGGGAATTTTCTTTTTGTTCCAGCTCCATCAAAGGGATATATCTTCAATGCATCATATAATTAGATAGTTACAACTTACCAAAAGATGTAACAAGATTGACTTCTATTAGGTAGACTGTTCGGAGAATAAAGCCGCTCCGATCCGACCTTTTCTGTATAGAATATACCATCTGTTCATATCATTATGGTATTTTCAGATTACTTATGCAACTTGGTCTGCTAGTTTTAGATTCTTAGTATCCATACTTGGTCAGGTGATGTAATCGAAAGTTTAGAATTTGTTCAAAGGCCAGCTTGTCAAAATCCTCACTATTCCTCAAAACACAAGAATCTTGCTTCAGTTCTCGACCAAACTGCCTGCTTTAACCATCAACTGTCAACTGTCACATGGTCAGGCCATTAACAGACTCAGCTATTGCATAATATACAATGGCAAACTAGTGCAGAGAATTTCAGAGTTGCCACCTTCACGTATTATTGAGCTGTGGAGAAAATTCTATATGAGTTGTGTTATAAGCTTATGTATAAGTTCCATTCCATAGTCATTTTCTTGATTGATCAAACAAACTATCATAAAGAACTAATCCAACATTCGGGCACCATTGTCCTTTTCCAGTGACTGAACAGGTATAATAGGCATAGTTTACTGACAATGACAGAACATTATCGTCTTGTCTAAAATGTGTGTTCTCTTTTCTTGATTAGATAAGTAAAACAGTACAGAACAGTAGAAGTAGGTGCAAGCTTTATTCAATTGTAAGGGAACCTTTTAGCTAATATTTGGACTTGCCAGACTCTGCAGCCATGTGTCTGAATCTGCTCTGTTATCACCAAATGCCATTAACTCTGGTTGCATACATGTGGATGCAGAAGAAGTTAGCAGAATCTATAATTTCTTCATGATGACCAATGAGTGCCCTGTCCTGTACTTGATAAGAGTTCTACCAAAATTGATCTAATTTCTTTACAGGACAATTAAAAATCTCTTTGTCTGGCTTCAATTTTATGCTGGAAAAGGAGCTATGATATACTAATAGAATATGATAAAAACAGGGCAAGTTTTTGACATAATAAATATGTAGTAATTACAAGAAACAAAGATGACGGGAACTCGAAGAACATGCAAGATTCTGATTATGGAATAAAAATGTCAAACTGTTATGGTTAAATTTAATGGCTTTGGACCTGGTAGCCGTTGGATGAGGAGACGTGTCCATACCCTAAGCTATTCAAAGGTAAGTTTCAATGGCAGATCAACACGAGCAGCTTACTTGACCATGTAATGTTTCCTTTGAAAAGAAAATGGAATAAGACTGGACCTGAATGTAAGTCGATGCCTGTGTTATAGGTACAGGTTCAAGATCGTATGTAAGTGGAAATTTGGAGGGAGTAACTTCTTAAATAACTGGTGAGAAAGAGGCAAAAGACTACAGACTAAGGAGATATTACCGAAAACATAACAATACAGAGATTACTCGGAGAGAGAGGGGAACGGGAAGTACATATTAACGATGTTTCGATGGAACCAAGATCTAAACAAGATTATCACAAAGATGCCGACTTGAACTTTCTCAATCAATTCAGAATCTTCTCAAATATTTCCACTTCCATTCAACTGTGTATCCTTTCATCAAGCATAAGAAACAGTGAACAGAGGGATGGGTTTCGAGGTACGACTTGGAGTTCAGTCATGTTCTTCTGCATCTTCAAGGGGTAAAAAGTTTGAAACTTTCCTTGTCAATCGATTGTGGGTAGGGGAGGGATTTTTCATTTGATTGTTGTTCATGTTGTGGGCTGGAAATTTGAAACAAAGTTTGGAGCTTTAGCTATATTAGAAGAGATTGGAGGAGGTTCTGTGATCAGAATGGGAGAGGTGGTTGGAGATGATGCCAATTCGACAGCCATGCATGCGTTGATCAATGCAGTTCAAGCATTGGGAAGAGGATTCGATGTGAATTTTGACACGAGACTGCTATATTGTAAAGAGGTTGCAGGGTCTAGATTGGTGAAGATTGATGAGGAGCATACCAGAGACTCTACTTATACGATGGGATTGTTGTAACCAACGTTTCGAGAGACATTAAAAACTCTGTAGATTCAGTCGGACGCCAAAGTTCCGGTGTTTGCAACTTTCCATGAGGTTTGGATTCCTATCTGCGACCTTTTGCTTTTCTCTGTATTAATGTGCTAGGCTCTTAGTGATACAAGCAACATTGGTCTTACTGGGTTAGAAGTCTTATTAGAACTTATGGTGCCTTTCACACAGTTGCTGCAATTTGTTTCACCAGCTAGTGCAGTTGTTGTGCATTCGTATATGGAGCTTCACTGATTGTCTTGTTCTGTAGACTATATAATGGCTGAAAACTTGAGGCAGTTCCATGAATGTTGTTTTTGGCTTGAATCTGAGACGGGATTTTCATCGTTTATCGTAGTATGCTTTGAACAGAACGATTTGAGTAGTTCCACATTTACATTTAGGACATTAGTGTTGTGGTTTGGTCGGTTCCAGCTTGTAGTCAAGTTTAAGCCTCTTGGGGTGATTTTGCATTTGGTTAAATGCTTGAGAAATGGGCAAGTATTCATTGGAAATTTTCTAGCCGTAAACAAGAAGTGTTGTTAATCTACTTCTTATGATGAATGACTGTAGATGGTGTCTTACTTTAATCAGAAGGCAGGTGTATCAGCAGATTATCCTCTTGGTAGCTTCAACTCTGCTTTTAGCTTTAATGGCTCAAAGCATATTGATGCTGCATCTACAACGACCCTTTCAATGGATGGATTTTATATTCCACTTGCCAAGTTTCATCTTATGAGATTCCCACTAGTTTTGCAGGAAAGTGTTAAATTCGCTGTCACACCTTGCGAGGACCCTTCATCCTTGGCAAGGTACGACCTTTGAAATGCATAGAAAACAAGTTTCCTATTGCAACTTTGAAGCTTCATAACGCCCACTTTACTGATTTTGCAGCTTTATTGAGAAATTCGGGACACATGTAATTACTTCAATTACTATTGGTGGTAAGGATGTGATATATGTTAAACAACATCAGGCATCACCTTTGTCAAGTATGGAGATTAAGAACTATGTACAGGATGGAAATCAAAGGTTCTGCAAGTTGGATAGTCATACTATACAAATTCAGTTCAAACCAAAATCAGGAAAAGGTTTGTGGTGGAATAATTCTTTGCATTCTTTATCTTTCTCAATCACTTGGCTCTTACCGTAAATCACTGGTGATTTGGGCAGGGGGTGGATTCTGGTATATTTAACAGTCAGGGGATATATCCTCAACCTACTGTTGCACCATATATTACTGGGAAAGAAGTATGTACTTTCCAAAAGCTTTTTATTCTTAGGGTTGCTACTTAAAGATCTTGTTCTTGCCATCCCATCGAGAGAAATCAGTTTGCCTAATAAGTTGGCAAAGTTTGTGGACATGTCTGAGATGACAAAAGGGCCAAAGGATCCACCAGGCCGTTGGTTGGTTATGGGTGGAAAGCTTGGCGTGGAGAAGGGTAAAATTGTTTTGAGAGTGAAATACTCGTTGCTGAATTATTGAGCTCGCATAATGGTTGGTGTGATGATGTGAGATGCTCTTTTATGAGTCAACGGTCTTCCTTCATTTTTAGAGCAAGAAGCGGAACTACAAGAATGAATTCACCTCAAAAAAATTAGTAAACCCGCTTTGATTCAAAGGAAGGGACGAAAGAGCTAAGCGAACGGGAAGGGTTCTGGATTTTGGCGCACATGTTTGGTGCACATCGAGCATGTAAAATCCTGACTAGCTGAGTTCAGGCTTTCTTTCATTTTGGAGGCTAACTCTGCTTTCTCGCTGTGAATTTTGTAGTGAAGTTTGTAGTCGTTGATGAGTGATGAAAGAATGCATAATCCATTTTTGTAATTGCAAGTGAACTTTGCGATTTCTTATTAGATGCTGTTGCATGTCAACGTTCTTAAAATTTCCTGCACTTGGTAGTACTAATATATGCAAGTAGTGACAAGTTAGTCACAAGAAGGTATGGAATCTTTATTAGTCTATGCAATTTGATATTGGTTACATGTAAATAATACATAAATATGGATACAGTTCTGAATTCTAGGTGCCCCTTTTGTTGCTAACTCAGGCAACGCTTTGAAATGCTTCCTTTTTTAGTTTACTAATATACAACTTTACTTGAACTGGCCTCCTTCGAAAGTTTGTCCGAATTCCCAGTTAGCAGGAACGGCATTGTAGCTGGTGATGGTCTGCCCATCTCTTGCAGTGACTTTGAAAGAAAGGCTTTGGCCTCTTAGGTATGTGTTTACCTGCCAGTTTTCTCCCCAGTTTCTATTCATTTGTATCCACCGTGTTTTAGACCCCTTGATAGACATTGCCTTAACATTTCCTACACCACCCACATTAGTTAGCAAAAACAAGTTGAAGTAAGCATTTCCATGGATTGTGAACTTTATTCCTCCTTTCCTCGCACACCGAACCCTGCAGGAGATGATCAAATGATCAAATAACCGAGTAAAATGGAGCTGATACTTTGGAATCTGATAGTTTACTAGATCTGTATGTGGAATGATGATGTTTACAATTTTTACCTTCTGTAAACTACAGGAACTATTCCAGCTTTGTATTCTGCAATATTCAGGAAAGCGGGCATTGCCATATCAAAATGTTTATTCGGTGGATTACACCAGCCTCCATTGAAACGAGATTGAGCATAATTAGGTGGGCAGAAGTTGGTAGCCGTAACTGTGATAGTATTACGCCGGCACCACTGCGGATCGTGTGTGCAACGTATCTTAAAGCAAGCACCACAGCTTAAACCATTGTTGAAAAGGGCAGTGCTTAGAGCAGCGGTTCTGGTCCCATACCCTTGGCTGTACAAGTTTCCATATCCACAAGCTCCACCTACACACAGAAACAAGTAACAGAAACAACTTATGATAAAAAGACTAAAGAGACATTATCTGTATCTGTTGTGTCTGTAGCTGTATCTTACCCATTGTGCCGGAAGCATCTCCGCCACCGTAGAAGGTGGCATGAGCGTGTTGCCACCCGTGACGGTTTTGTTTACTCTTCTTGTTATGATTTCCATGGATTCCATAAGCACAAAAGCTGAACACAAGGCCCATGAGCAGAAACTGTAAAGCTTTAATCCCCATGATGACTCTTATTTGTTGCCAATGTCAGGATAAGATTGAAAATTGGTGGTGGCTTGTGGATAGTAGCAAAACTGTTTGAGCTCCATCTTCATATTTATGGGATGAGGAGAAGCAATTAGACACGTCATGTTAGTACCTAAATGTGGCTCTTGTGTATCAACAGACTATCTAACGGTTTCTGTTGTCCTGAACCTCAGGATACTACCATATGCTAGATTCTGTCATTAGTTCAGAGGATATGGTAGATTCTGATTAGTGTCACAGAGGATATGGTACTTGGTTTTAGAACATTCTTGACTACTGAATCTTGAACTATCTGTTGTCTTAACGTGTATTGTCATGTGGGAAACGAGTCACCACCATGAATCTAACTATTTTCATATTCATTTTCATGTTTGGTCTCACTTGAAAATTTCTCATACTGGTTTTTGTGTTCATAATCACTTGAAGCCCGTGGGCTTTCGTGTAATAAACAGATGGAGTTCACTCACTCACAATTACGAATCAGAACAGCCTTGCAGTTCAGGCTTTTCTCTGACCCTGTTCCTGAACGAAATGCTGTAAATAACACTGGCCCTGGGTCTATTTACCATAATCAAAGGTCGAATCTTTACCGACACTCAAATCCTTTAAACTCTTTTCTTTTGCTTCTTCCATGTCGGTGGAAATTAGCATACCCCATCTTTTCAAGAGTTAGGAAACGAAAAATGAGTTCTTCGCTTGGTCGAGCATACTAAAACCTCGGTAACAAGAATTCGGTCTCTGCTAAACCATGTCCTGTCCTAAAGTAGAACTAGTTCCTGTAGCCTGGTTTACGTGGAGCTAGTCAACTAATGCAGGTCCCCGTACTATAAGATTTACGTGGAACTAGTCATTAATGGAGGTTGTTGGCCGACTGTCCCGGCCCGCCTGTTAAGCAGTCGATAGCGCTAGAAATATGAGATAAGATTTCTTTATGATTATAGTGTTACTGTCATTTATTAAGGCTCTCTTTGCAATTAGCTTATTGTATTAATTTTTAACTGATTATATTAGTTGTTAATTAATAGCTGATTTTATTAGTTGAATTAAATAGTACATTCTATTAATTGTTTGTCATTTGATCTTTAGTAAAATTAGCCGTTTAGTATTAACCGTTTATGTGTAAAATAACTTATGAGGACATGACGTTAAAAAAATTATAAAGGTGAAAATATTATATATCTTAATATTTTGTTGAATATTTTTATAGGAATTTATATTTTAAATATTTAATTTTACAAAAATTAAGTTTATAATTTTAATAAAAAACATAGAAATATAGTAATAACAACAACAACAACAACAACAACAATTATTAATAATGATGATGATGACATCTTAACATAAAATATAACAATCTTAATAAAGTTTAACAAAACAATTCAAATAGAGCAAAAGAGGTTGGGCAAAATCGACATTATAGGAAAAGATAATCAATTGATTGCTCAAAAAGTTACTCACAAGGAGCTTTTAATTTTTAGTTGGTTGGGTTGAATTAGTCAACTCAACCAACCAACAACCAAATAACTAGAATAGCTTCTTAATGAAGTCAAACAGTTGATTTTGGTCAATCAGTTAAAAAATTGGTTGATCAGCCAACAACCAAACAAAGCCTAAATTTCATCCATATATTTACGTGAACTTCAGATAAATGTATGGGTAAAATTTAATGGAACAGAGTTGGAACAAAGGATTTGACATGCAGAGCTATAAGTGCGTATGTGCGGTAGTGTGATCAATCACACTCATGTTTTGCACTGTTCACACCAAAAAGTCTGGTGAATCCGACTTTGCACTGTTTGGTTTTAAATTTGAATTTGATCATTTGGGTTTTAATCTTTGAAAGGGTTGCAATAAATGGAGGAGTCCAAATCTTCTGTCAAATATGACTCTGTCTTATTCTGTCTAATACAAAAATGTTGTCGATCTTCTTAAATTTTAAACACTTTTTTACTTAAGGATGACAATTCCAGTCCGAGTTGGGCAGGTCACGGGCCGACCATGGTCGGCTCGCGTGGGCAACGAACAGGCCCAACCCGTGGCTCGTTCTTTTTTTCGAAACGAAATCATTTTTTATTAAAACGACGTCATTTAAAATTTTGATTTAAAAAAATAAATGGGCAGATTGGACTAGCCCAGGCCATGAGTCCAGGCTAGCCCATCCCAACTCGCGGGCCACCAGAGAAGAGATCGGGTCGGACCGAGAGTAGCCTGGATCCGGCCCGGCCCGGTCCATTGACATGATTATTCTTACTCTTATTAAAACGCACATATTATTAGTCAAGCAAGTCGAACTAGCCAATCTCCTCTTTTCTCTGTTCGTCTTCTTCATTTCAAAAATACTGTTGTCTTCTCCTCACCTCCTTCCTAACTTGTATTTAACCTGTTGGAGCAACAGCATGCACGGCCGTGCAGCCTAACACACGGCTGTGCAACTACTACATGATCTACACGGCTCGTGTAGCCTAACTCATGGTCGTGCGGTGCCGTGAGTTTTCGGAAGAACAAAATTAATTAATACAATAATTGAAATTAAGAAATAAATGTAAAAAACGTTAACAAAAATGTAATAATTGAAAATGAGATTACGATA
>JANQBM010000004.1:34045644-34068909 GCA_025594535.1 Erythroxylum domingense
TTTTTTAATTTTAATTAAAATTACAATAATCTAATTTTGATTCGATTGAATTCAAATAGTATAAAACATAATTGAGTCGAAATTAAAAGAACACTGTTTAATTTCATAAAATAATATCACTTTAAAAGTAAATTGATATTTTTAAAATTTTAATTAAATTAGGTTGTATTTTTTTAAAATTAAAATTAACTTAATACAACATAAATTAAAGAATTAGAAGAAGAAGTACGTTAAATGCTACATTAAAAGAGCTTCTTTTCTATAGGGATGACAATTAAATCCAGAGTCCGAACTCAACCTAAAGTAAACGAACCAAGTTTAGGTTAATAAGGTCTCAAGTCCAATTTTCCTACAAAATCAGCTATAGCTTAAGCCTTAGCTCAATTTGAGAGTCAACTTTTATATGCAAAATGACATCATCTTATTTCGACATTCTAAATTGGAAAAAAAAATAGGACTCGCCAAGTGGAGTTCGGACTCAAGCTTGGACTCGAACAGGAGCTACCCCTGTCTCGGTGAAACTCAAGCTCAAACCTACTGCTTCAGATCCAGCCCTTAGAAGCTAGGGTCAGGCCCGACCCATTGCGATCCTACTTCTCTTATCCAACTACTCCTACCCTCTTTATCTCTTCTCTCTCTATTTCTCGGTCAAAACGTTCCATTTCAGGACATTTCAATGGCGGGAACGGGAAGTTCAACATTGGGTCTCTGTTCAACTCCGCGTTATCTGTCGTCATCGTTACCATTCTCAGTAAAACCTTCGTCTCTTTCAATGCGGAACTTCCCAAGATCAATTTGGCGTCCCACTTTTCCCAGTAACAATTCTTCCTTCAATTCATATCTGAATAAAGATTACGCAGTGTGGGTTATTGCTGATCGAATTCGTCTTACATGTAGAGATTTACGCTTTGTCTAGTAATGACATCAAGGTGGGTACCAACATTGAGGTCGATGGTGCTCCTTGGCGTGTTCTGGGTATACCCACCTCATTACTTACTCTTGTTCCTTTGCTCTTGCCCATCTTTTCTCTGTTACTTGACATTTGGGGTTTTGTTACATGTTCCTTATGACTGTTATTGGGTTCTTCGTAGAGTTTCTTCATGTCAAACCTGGTAAAGGGGCGGCTTTTGTTAGGACCAAGCTACGGAATTATGTTACCGGAAACACTGTTGAGAAAACTTTTCGTGCTGGAACGTCGGTAATTTAATTATATATTCTCAATCCAATTCAATTTATATCTCATGCTCTGCTTCATTGCTTGCTTGGCGTAAAAATTTCCCCTTTTGGGTGTTTCGCTGTGGTTCACGCACAATCTTTAGTTCAATCTTGGCTTATCGATTGAATGCTAGTATTTTAACATATGACAGATGGTTTTGGCTATGTGACCTGTGTTTGTTTAATTTTTGCTGTACCTTTCTGCTGCCATTTCTTCAGCTTGATGAGGCAAATGTGTTCAAGGAAACAAAGCAGTTCACTTATAAGGATGGTGACCAATTTGTCTTCATGGACCTGGTATTGCTTGCTATTTGAAATATCCAAGTATAGTTAGCAATTACTTATCCATTTATGACAATATAGGCCTGTTTAACAAACTTGAGATCTTATTTGGTTCTATCGGAGCTAGCAAAAATGATAGTTGAATGGTTATAGTTGGACTATGGTGTTATCTCCTATATTTCTTTTATGTTGATTTGTTACAGACTACGTTTGAGGAGAGTCGTCTCAATGCATCAGATGTTGGAGACAAAACAAAGTGGCTGAAAGAGGGAATGGACTGCAATTTACTCTTTTGGAAAGGAAAAGTACTTTCCTACTCTTTTTTGCTTTGGCATATGTCCAATTATCATAGGCTAAAGGAAAAGGAAAAGAAGCATCATAATTTTAAGAAATTGTGTTGAAGAGAGTGATTTATGAGAAATCCATATTTTTTGGTTTCATGGGTTGCTTTTTGTGGAAGATCAGCCAACTGTGGATTACTCTTTTGATTGTAATGTTTGACTGATCCAAAATTACTAAACGCTGTGGAAAATGAGTATTTGTCTCTTCAATCCATTTCTGCCACTGACCGATCATTGATGTGGGTGCAGGTTATTGATTTTGAGCTTCCAATTACAGTAAAGCTAACTGTTGTTCAAGTCGATCCTGGCCTCAAGGGTGACACTGCTCAAGGTAATTGCATTTGGGTTCTTCACGGAAACACTAGAAATGAGTGTTTTTCAGGTTCAGATGCTCATTTGTGTTTGCCATTTAATCGTAAAGAAAGCAGGCCTCTATCGTTGTGTTAACTTTGCCCTGGATTTGTTAACATGCACTATAACATTAGAGAGATAGGTAATGCCGTTTCACTGCACCATGTGGATGGTCATAATCTAGGGGATATCACATTTCATGTGCCAATCCAACTCTTAATGAACGCCCTAATCAGCCAATCAAATTATGTAATAGGTCATTTCTTGTAACCATTTCCGAGTGATGAAGGAAAGTGGAAACTGTCAGCAGTCCACCCACTTGTGATGCTATCATATTGCATTCGGTGATATCTATGGGATTGAGTCATCTCTGCTTTCAGTTAATCAGTGGTTTATGCACCTATTTTGTCATTAATTGTTGTCTTATGATTAGGATAAAATTTCATTGTGTAGGTGGATCAAAACCAGCAACTCTGGACACTGGTGCTGTTGTCAATGTCCCTCTGTTTGTTAATACAGGCGACGAGATATTAGTAGATACAAGAACTGGGGATTACATGAGCCGGGCTTAAGTTTTACTCTGTAGTTTATGCACAACCGAGCTTAGAGTTAGACAACTTACGAACATGTACTTGCTTGAGAAATTTTACAGAAAGCAGCTTTCTTTTCACATGAGAGAAGTGAACTTGCATCCAAGGCACCATTAACAAGAATAGGATCAACTGCGAAAGGTCAGCCCTCTGAATACTGCATAATTTGAGATATTCTTATGCATTTGGAATTGGAATGACATTTAAGTGCATCTATCAAGTGAAATTACTACGAATTCGAATGCCAATGGCTGTAAAGTTTAGAAATCTATCGGAAGTAGGAATTGCAGAAGTGGATATACTAAACTAAAGTGTCATTATCTGAGAAATGATACATCTACTCATTGCTGAAACTATGTGGAGAGAATATTGATGAAGTTAAGAGGAATTACTTCAATGTCAGTAATTTTCTATGTCAAGTGATGGATTGAATATGTGTTTTACATCTAGTTATCATGATCAAATACTATATTATGCTCTGAGAGATGAGCAATGTGACTAACTTTTCCATATCGGATATTCTTTCTTGGAGCAGAAACTGATACAACCAAGCGTAGAAATTAAGAAAAGCTTCAATCTTTATATGATATATGCATACATGTCTTCGTGTTATATAGCTGAAATTAGTATGGGAAAGAAAGGTAAACCATTATGAATCAAATCCTAAGTGATCTGCTAAAAGCTTTCCAGGATTTAAGATCTCTGGGGTCTGGAGATTCCATTTTGGGTGCACTGTCCTTGTGTTTAGTGACCTTCCTCCCAAGAATGGGTCTGAACAACTTCTTCAGGATTTTCTGGAAACCCATTTTGCCATTTCGTCTTCCTTGTTTCACCTCTGGCTCTGGAGCTTCTCCAATCATTGGAACTTGGAATCGTGAACCAGTTACGTCTCCTGGCTCAGAGAGGCTCCGACCAAGAATGGCTTGGTTTAGTCTCACCTCAAAGGAAAGTCTCTCAAACTTGTCCAATAGTGTGCTTTGCTCGTCTCCAAATCTCTTGAGAACCACGCCTACTTCTTCATTCCTCACTTTGGTATTCATCGCCATGGAAACGAGCAGGTGATGTAGGTATCTATATCTGCAAAGAAACTGAAAAGGGTTGCTGTAATTTACAATTACCCACGAGAGTCTTTTATTATATAAGCTTCGAATAAAACTAGGAACATTCTTGTCTCGACCATCGTACCAATCTCCTACTACCAATATTATTGGATGTCACTATTTATGTCTGTGTACTTCCCAGTTTCCAGGGTAAGTGAGTCCCTAGATTCAACGGCATTGTTACTGTCAGACCATAAATCTAAGTCTTGCATTACTTATCCTTTCTGAATACTGATCGATACAATATAAATATAAAATTATATTGCTGATTGGCTCAATTTTCTCTTTATTCTTTCTTGTAGGAACGGAAATTGTATCTGATTCCTTTGTCATGGTTTCTTTTTGCTTTTACACAATCTTGTATTGTACTAAAGCGCCTTGCTTGCTAGTTTTCAGGCTTTCTTTTTGCTTTTTACTCCTTTTTCTTTTACCAAGACTTGACTGATTTTACACTTAAGAAAGGCCCAATAAACTATTTGGAGACTTTTTAAAACCCATAATTCTGATGATTCCGTGAGTGATGGTCCAATGCTTATGTTAGGAAACATTTATCAACTGACTATTGACTTCAATTATATTCGAGTTATATTGAGTTTAAATATTCAAATTTGAATTTAATTAAAATTGTTTTGACTCGTTAATTCTAAATCAAGTCCACAATTAATTTTTCATAAATTGATTACAAAAAATTTGGACAACCTAAGTTTAAACTCAATCAGATCTGAAAAAATTAACCTGAATCTAGTCAAGATCTTGATATTTTCTCCATTTCACACCATCTTTAGTTGTTAATAATCAAAAAGACACTGGAAAACAAGGAACAATGTCCTGACTCCAAAATCTATGGAGAACTAAAAGTAAGAAAGGGTATAGAGTTTGTTTCATTGGCTTCTACTGATGGTGATAGGTTAGTTTTGCCATTTTTCACACAGCCTGAGCAGTGGAAAAGCTTGCCACTTGAAGCTGAAAATGATTGACATGCACTGATTTTGCCATTCCAAGAAGAGGAGAAAGAGCTTTACAGCAACTTTAATGGGGTAGGTTGGCTCTATTATTACAGCACAAATCAGGGTCTGCTTTTAGTTGTACGGTAACATCTGATATAGGCAGATACATCTTTCACAATGTTTCACCACATCACTTCCATTAACGTTGCTATTTGTTAAACAGATTACTAGGATACAAATAGTTGCAGACCCCCACCATGAAACAATGAAACATGATTGATTGATTCAGTCTAGTATATAGACCATATTGGGCCGGCGATTAAGGAATCCGGTAATAGAAACAGGATCGAATCCAGAATAACATGAAAGGTAACAATACAATCGCTGCCAAGAAATTGAAAAGAACCAAACAAAATTCCATTTACTGTCTTTAGCCTACAGGAGGAAAGAATTTCTGTTCTTGAACTATGCAAGTTCAATTCATTCCAGATCCTCTGCAGGGCACTGGATAAGCTCCAAAATGTTCACCACTTCCTCCATGTCTGGCCGGTTAGATGGCACCTGAGAAGCACAAATTAGGCCGAGTTTTATTACTGGAATAGCTTCATCAGCAGGAAAGTTTCCGCGAAGCCTGTGATCAACACATTCCTCCACTCTACCATCCTCCAATGCTCCTCTCACAAAGTCACAAAGCACCACGACATCATCCTCCATGTACTCAACTGGCCTTTTCCCAGTCACTACCTCCAAGACCAAGACCCCAAAACCATACACATCACATTTCTCTGTTATCTTCACAGTTTTACAAGCAAACTCAGGAGCCATGTAGCCAAGAGCACTTTGGATTTTGCTGCTTAGGATGCAGTGGTCTAGCACTGGCAATAGTGTTGCTAAGCCAAAGTCGCCAACTTTTGGCTCACCAAAATCATCTATTAGAACATTTGTTGATTTCAGATTGTAGTGAATGATGTTCATATGATGCAGATAGGCCAAGCCTTTTGCCGTTCCTAGAATTACGTCGAATCTCTGTCGCCAGGAGAGACAGTTTGTGTTTGGTACATCATGCAGATGCTTGTACAAGCTCCCACTGGAAACGTATTCATAAATAAGTAACTGCAATGATGGAGTCCAGTAATAGCCTTCCAATGCCACGAGATTATTGTGCCTGACTTTCCCAAGTTTCTTCACTTCCCTCTCAAATTCTTCTTGGGATCTAATAAAGCTTAAAACTGTTAGTTTCTTTATAGCAACTGAACGCCCATCACGAAGTGTTGTTCGGTAAACAACTCCGAACCCGCCACGGCCAATTTCAGAATCCTTGTTCAGAAGTGCATTTGTCCCAGCAACAAAATCAGCATCACCAGAAAACATGACAAGCTTGCCATACTTTGGATCATTAGAAGGGGAACAACTGAAATCCTCCGACAGTGTGACTGCAGCAGGAGAATGTGACCTGGAAGACCTCCTAACATGGATGTTGAGGAGAGTAACAGCTATCACACCAACAGCAATCAATGAAGCTGCACCAATAGCTATAAGGACAGAGATGCTGAGAACAATTTTCCTATGATGTTGACTTAAAGAAGAGGTGTTGGAGGAGGAATTGCGGGAGTTCGGATCAAGGAAAATGGGTTTCGGATGTGAGGAAGGGCATGAACGGTTGACAAGAGAACCACATAAAGATGGATTGTCAGAGACAGATGAGGGGGAAATGGTGTTGAAAAAACCTCCAAGTGGTAGCTCACCTTGTAGGCTATTATGGGAGATGTTGAAACATTGCAGGTTTGAAAGATCTGTCAACTCCTTAGGTAAGCTACCAGATAGGTTATTGAAAGATAAGTCAACAAACTGGAGGTTTCTTAGATTCGCAATGGCTGCCGGAATAGGGCCAGTGAGATTGTTGTCAGATAAGATCCTGAAAGTTTCAAGTAGAGAACAAAGAGAAGTTTCTGTTAGAATTTGAAGCAAGGGTAAGGAAACAAATAAAGCCACAGGATTATAACACAAGCATCTTCATGACATGGCCTTATCAGGAAAAACATGAAACACTTGGAAGCAGCCAAGAAACAGAAATCTAGATCACAAATTCCAGGAAAGCTTGAACTCACAGAGATGTTAGAGACGAGCAGTTCTTTATTTCAGCTGGGATATTCCCAGTCAGTACATTCTTTTCCAGCCTCAGTTCCAAGAGTGAAGCTGCTGCTCCAATTTCAGAAGGAATCATTCCATTGAGCATATTATTGCTCAAGTCAAGGAATTGCATTGCTTCAAGTTCTCCTACGCTAGACGGGATAGAACCCGAGAGCTGGTTCTTGGATATATTCAAGAGCAACAAGCTGCTCAGAACCCCTACATTATATGGAATTTCACCAGAAAAAGCATTTGAAGAGAGATCCAAGACCTGAAGTCCCTGAAGAGACTTTTCCAAGGATGTAACTAAAGGGTTTTTGATGCTTTCACTTAACTTGTTACCAGAAATTGACACACTTCTTACTCCCATCTTAAAAACCCAAGAAGGAAGATGACCAGACAAACAATTCTGACTAACATCTATACTTATAAGGTTGAGGCAATTTCCAATAGATTCTGGTAATCCACCATTAAGCTGGTTAATAGACAGATTTAGTTCCTTCAGTAAATATAGATTACCAACAGAATTCGGAATCCTACCAAAGAATCTGTTGCTAGAAAAGTCTAAAATCTCAAGATTCCTCAGTTCCCCAATCCAACCAGGAACTTCACCAGTGAATGAGTTTCCTCCTAATCTAAGAGAACTGCAACCTGTAAGATTCTGCAACGACTCTGAAAGGCCACCAAACAGAGAATTGTGGCTGAAATCAACTTGTTTCAGAGACAAACACCCTCCTATATCTGCTGGAAGCTTACCAGAAAACCTGTTCTTTCGCAAGTTAATCGCTCTCAAATCATTCAAGTTGGCAATTCCTTCTGGAACAGCTCCTTCCAAGAAGTTGTCTGATAAATCAATATATTGAAGCTCTCTCAGAAGCCATAAACTAGATGGTAACTCCCCAGAAAGCTGATTAGATGAAAAATTAACAGATAACAGTGTCAGGCACGAGCTCAAAGAATCAGGAATCTGGCCTGTGAGGTTATTCCTAGCAAACGAAACAGATCTCAGTGACCCACATTGCTGGAAAAAATCAGCAGGGATTGTCCCTGAGAGATTATTGTCGCTCAAGTCAACAACTTGTAAACCCCCAAACTTAACAAGACCCGACTTTATGGTCCCAGTGAAGTTGTTACTCGACAAGGACAGAACTTGAAGATACTGCAACCTCAAGATTCCACGACCGATGTGCCCAGAAAGTGAGAAGCCGTCAAGAATCAGCTTGGTGACCCTATGAGATACTGGGTCGCATGTGACACCGACCCAATAGCAGGGGGTGTCATCTTCTTCGCACCATGATTTCAGATTAGAGAGAGGGTCTCGAAGACCAGCCTTGAAGACGATCAAACCAAGGACATCATCGTTGAACATCGGGTCCAAGGACTGTACTAAAACTGAAGCCGAAACAAGAAGACAGAATTTGAACAGCATCTTCAAGCTCACTACTCCAGTATTTCATTAAAGATGGAATCTTTCAAGAATGTTATTCCAGGGAAGTATTCGAACTAGCAGTTATACAAGTTGTAATACAAAAAGTCATCGAAATGGAGAACAGGGATAGCTGGAATACCGCGTGTAGGGTCCGAAGGACAGAGAATAGCGTTCGGAAGCTTCACATGAAAAATATGAATGGAGGTTACAACCAAGAACAGAGAGTGTTTTTGTAGGAAAATATAAGGATACAAATTTTAGCGGCAGGAGGCAATATAGAAGAAAAAGAAAAGCACTAAACACTAAAGAAACGCAAAGGCTCTGTTTTTGATCCAGTAAACAGCCAAAGAAAATGACCAGACAAGTCAGTTTAACAACTAGAAAGAGACAAAAAAACAAAGGTGAAACGAAGGATTAAGGATAACGATGAAACAGAAACAGACGAAAAGTTTGAACTTGGAGAAAAGCTGAGACAAAGTGTTTGAGAAAAGAGAAAGAATGAACGACTTGTTGGGGACTGGGAGTAGAGCAGACTTCAAAAACAGAGTGTTCCTGAATAAGGCGGCAAGTTCACCGGAAAGAGCAGCAACAGGGGCCGGAGAGAGGAGTGATGAGCTATAGATATAAGAAGAACTCGAAGAAAAAGAAAGCAAATTGGGGTCAGACGATAGAGATGAGAACGGAGGAATAAAAGATTGGAACTTTTGAAATGCTTCTTGAAACAGAGCATTACAGAGAGGCTCGCTTTCTTTGGTCAAAAGAGACTATTATGTGTAACTCTGCCTAGCATTTTCTTCTCTTTTCTTTTCCAACTTCTAAACCTTATAGTTTGTTTATTTTCCTTCTCTGTTTTCCACTAAGTATGACTTATTTTATGCTCTCTGTCATTTATATTTTTCCAGATAAAGACAAGGACTTCCGTTTTCATTACTGTAATCTGATGAACGGAATCATCTCCATTACTTCTCAAATTACTGTAGATTAGGAGATCGATTTGATTCTTGCATAAGCTAATGCTGAAATGGAGGGAGGAGCATAAAGTTTTAGTTAGATGAAAACTACGTAGGTGTTTAAATGACAATATGTTATATGCTTAAACATGCAACATCAAGCCGATAGAGCACATCTAAGTGGTCCCCAGAATCATTATCTTATATGAAAATAACAAGAGGCCAAGATTTGGAGAAGTTGGGTGATGATTAATGTTATAAATTAAGCTCGAATCAAACTGGGATATTTTACCTGAATCGAGATGTAGATTTATAAATGTAACAGACAGTAAAAGGACAAACAGTCAACTTCACTTGGTTCCTAACCTTGTTACACACACACATATATAAATATATATATAGTCACACACATATGTTCTTGGAGACCAAAACCTGTAAGAAGTCCGTAAAGTACAAGTTAAGGTAAGGGCAAGAGGGCAAATCGTAGTTTTGTAGTTTTCGATATGATTCAGAGTGTTGTCAACTCTAGGTGGAATGTGGCCAAAATTCCTCTGTTTTTCTTTGAAATATTCTCTGTTTTGTTCTTATCAAAAGCACATTAAGCCAAAATTCCACCAACTCCCTGTTGCGTAGTAAGCTTTATTTACTATTTTACTTGTGGACTTGGGAGGCCTAGCTTGTTGTTAAGTTATTATATTAACATTTTCTTGCATGCAGAACTTAGAAAAGAACATGGAGTTCAAAGAATGAGAGATCTGTTTTTGTTAAAAAGGTTTTGCAGTTTGATCTCTCTGTTCGAAATGTGAATTTTTATGGTGTGTTTAGTGGTGATTCTCGGCGTAATTGGCGGGCTATAAGCCCTTCCATGTCCACACTGCTCTTTGGATTTCTGACAATTGACTTCTTTGGTTCAAGGGCAACATTCAATACCATATATAGCAAAACAGAGCAGTTTCTGGGTTACTTCACCTCCTAATCTCTTTAAGAGCTTCCAAGCCTGCTTATACTATCCTCCTTGCAGTGCCGGGCTAGACCCAAAACCGAACGTAAAAAGAATTCTAAATCCGACCACGAATACCTGAGTTTAAACTTTGAAGCCATCAAATATAACTTGCTTCGTTAACCGTGACCCTACTCCTGCCAATTTCTCATCATTGAACAGACTCGAAAAATTTTCATTCTCAGACTTGAAACCGAGCTCGGCCAGATCAGACCCAAGCTTTCCAGGAACCATTATCAAAAAGGTTTCATTTCAAGCACCAGAGAGTTTTTTCAAAGGGGTGAGATATTATGTATTGCTTGTTGATGCTTGGAAAGTAGTAGTATTAAACTAAGCCTTCTCATCAGAATAATGCCTGGAAAATGAAGCACTGAGCAATGATGGAAGTTCAAGATGCAGAACTTATGAATACCAAATCATGCAGAATAGAGCAATTTGTCGAATCTAACCAAATGATTCAAAGTAGAACAAGAAAGTTTGATAATTCGATAGTCAAGGCACCGAAAAACACCATCTTTCTATAGTTTAACTGATTTGATCGTCGTAAACCAATCACCTAAAAATGACCCCACACTTAATTCTGCAAGTCTAATGATGGGATCCCTAAAACACAGACTCAGATATCAGTCCCAACCCACTGCACTAGATCTAGCTCTAGATGTTTGAGCTCATACCAAAACCCGGGGAATCTGTATACTCGGAAATCATAAATCACCACGCAACCCACTCAACAGCTCCTAGCCTTAAAGTCCCTTACTTTTTAGCTGAATATCAGGAAGAAAACAAGTAAATATAACCAACTTAACTACGCAGCAATTCAACTATCAGAAGAACAGATCACGGAGAAGGAAATTCTAACTATTGATTTGTATCATCCACATGAACTTCAGGCACTGTTGTTTACAAAATATGTACTTTCTAAATACAAAAGAGTGAGACTAAGTGTAAGAAAGCGGAAAATGCATCAATTAAAGGGTATGCAAATACGACTTTGTACTATTCATTCGGGTCCTCACACGTCTACGCGTGAAGGATGATGCACTGGTATCTCTCCTTGGCTATCCAATGGCATGTACTGTGCCATAATAGCTCTTATCTCCGAATCCATGTATCTCTGCAAATTGATGTATAACACAAGGTCAGATGCATAGTTGTTGACATATTAAGGACATGGCAACAAATCAAATAAAACAACTCAGTCCACCGGAATTGATTTTTCTCTATTAGCATAATCAGCACAAAGGCTTCAATTTCCAACATATAAAAGCTAAATGGTAATCTGACTACATACCCGGATTCTATACTTGTACACTGCATATCCAGCAACTCCAGCAGCGGCTAAACCAAGAATGATCACCCACACAAAGCTCCAGCTAACCTCTGTGGTAGATTCTTTACCTGAATCATGAAAATTGGTACTTAAGCTCTACCGAAAAAATAATGAGCAAGTATTGTTAAATATGATGGAAGGCTGTAAAAGACATAACCAACTAATAATATACTCATTGAACTTTCTGACAATTAAGTTCTACTGATTGAAAATTATACATTCTGCATTTATTATTATTCGTGAGGAGCCTATTAGATGAAGAGAAGATTCAAACGAGTTCATATAGACATAAAAAATTCCAAATGTCAACCAAAGTATATCAATCACAAAACATCAAATTTAAATAACTGGCATTTAGGTTGAACTGTAGAGAAACACGATAAGCAATGAAGATTAAAACTAAAAACATGTAGCTCATGAGGGAGCAAGGCTCATGTTACCGTGATGATTATCAATTTTGATGATAGTGACAATTTGTATTATTGAAAGCAACAAATGGGTATCCTTACTTATGCATGTATCGTGTTCCCGCATGTATAACAAACCACCACCACAGCTGCACTCATAACTGCCCCATGTGTTCTTGCATTTGCATTGAGGACATTGGCAGGCCACTTTCTCTTTGCACTCATCCACATCTGGAACACAATCAAGATTAATAAATTTTGTAGCAAATTAATCTGTTTTTTGACAAGTAAACTTCTTAAATCTGGGACAATGCTACAAATGATTTTTCTTTACACTCATCTAAGCGTAACAAAAAGATGGTTACTTCTTTGAAAGATTATTTCATCTTTGAAAGATTATCCCATATACTATATGGCTTAAGACTGAAATTTTATAATGCATGAGATGAACTTCATCAAGAAAGTTCTTGATAAAGCAGCTGGCAGATTGAATTGACTAAAAATAAGCATGCGTTGCATTTTGAATTAATACACGAGATGCCACAACACTGTCCATAATCCTTGAACCAGGACTCTCATTACTGTTTGGTCTTTACGGTCAAAATTATTGAGGTGAACAGATTCTATACTGGTTCAGGAAAAAGTGGCAAACAGTAACAGAACTAAAACGAAGAAAACTTGAATAAGGAATCAAGAGGTGCAAGCCAGGTGAATTGATTCATTGTCCATTATCCGTAGCAGAATGACAGGAGATCAAATGATTAATCAAGGGTAGGAATGAGTACCCTCGCATATGTTGACTCCATCACCCTTAAATCCTAGAGGACACTTGCAACTTTGTGGATTATCATCCTAGAAAATTGTTAGAAAACGTAGCATAAAAATCATTAGAATAGGTAACTACAGGAAAATGATTGAAGGAACGAAAATAGAAGTAAAGAAGCTCATTATATTTAAAGCTGGAATACTTACAATGCAAGCAGAGAAAGTTTTACCATCTTGGGTTGCTTTCCAACATCCCCCATTATTAATTTCACAACGTAAAGCACCTGAAGCTGATTGGGGAGCAGGAAGGAGTGTGAATACAAGCAGAAAATGGTTGTGTGATTTCAAAATCAAAAAGAACGGCTTTAAAACTCTAAGGATCCCTATATCTAGTGGAGCTACGCAAGTTTATAGAAATTCTTGTCCCTTATATTTTCTTTTGAAAAAAAGAAAGTAATGTTAAAACTTAAGATGACATATCCGGAACTGTTAGCAAATGCTTCAAAATTGTTACTTAGTTGTTAGTGGGTTTCATGGGTTCTGTAACTTCTTAGTCAAATAGCATGTTTACTTTGTTGATATTATCTAGTTGCTACTGGAGGATTAAGTGGGCTGTTTACCCACTACCTAGTTAGTTGCTTGGTTTTAACTTAGTGGGTTTACTTTGAGTCTATTTATGTAGCTAAACTCTTGTGTTATTTTATGTGAAAGGCAAAAAGTTTGTGCAATATCTTTAATTACTCCGCTGCTTCATTTATCTTTTTTTTTTTTTTCCCAACATGGTATCAGAGCTCCAATTATTCTTGGGCTTGTGAGGATTTAGTAGCAACATGGCATCAAACAATTTCTCTATTCCAATTCCTATTTTCAATGGAGAAAATTATCACACTTGGGCTATCACAATGAAGTCCTATTTGCAAGTTGTTAGTTTATGGGAGGTCATTGAAAGTGAGTTTAAGCCTAAACCTCGTCCACAAAATCCAACCCTAAACTAAATCAAGAAGAATGATGAAGGGTGAAGAACCAAAAGCTCTATCTTGCCTTCATTCGACCATGAGGGAAGGAATTTTCAGGAGTATAATGGCATGTGAATCTCCTAAAGAAGTATGGGAGAAACTAAAAGAAGAATTTGAGGGCAACACTCAAACTAAGATGATGCAAATTTTGAATCTCAAGTGGGAATTTGAAATGTCAAAAATGAAGAATTCTAAAGGTGTCAAGGAATATAGGAGCAAACTTATACCCATTGTCAATCAAATCAAGTTACTTAGTGAAGAATTTCCTACTCAAAGGGATGTAGACAAGCTTCTTGTGATACTTCCCAAAAGGTACAAGTCAAAAATTTCATCTCTTGAAGTTACTAAAGTTCTATCAAATATAACCTTTGCAGGGTTACTAAACCCTCTTCAAGTTATGGACCAAAAAAGAATAATGAGGGATGGAGAAAATGGTAATAAGGTCAAGAAGCACACATGGCCAAGAGTTCCTCTTTAAAGGGTAAAAGTAAAATTCTCCCATGTACAAATTATAAGAAGCCCGGCCATTTACAAAAAAACTGCAGGATTTCAAGTGCAAGAGGTTTGGGCATTTACAAAAAAACTGCAGATTTCAAAATGAAGAAACAAACATGGCACAAGAAGAAACTCTTTTTTAAAATTGTTGGTGAGAAGTGCACTATGGAGAGATGTGCTCCAATATCTATAAGTTGATGATAATGTGCATTAACAAATTTGAAGACGGTGATGAGAAGTGCATATATTAGGAAAGAAGTGCTCCATTCATGAAGTTTTGAAGCAAGGGGGAGTGTTAGCAAATGCTTAAAAATTGTTACTTAGTTGTTAGTGGGTTTCGCGGATTCTATAACTTCTTAGTCAAATAGCATGTTTATTTTGTTGATATTATCTAGTTGTTAGTGGAGGATTACGCGAGCTGTTTACCCATTACCTAGTTAGTTGCTTGGTTTTAGCTTATTAGGTTTACTTTTGAGTCTATTTATGTAGCTAAACTCTGGTGTTATTTTATGTGAAAGGCAACAAGTTTGAGTAGTATCTTTAATTACTCCTCTGCTTTATTTTTCTTCTTTTTTTTTTCACAACAGGAACAATCAGCTCGACATCCCTTAACATAGAAAATACTAGTGGCTAAAATCTCAACAGAATAACATATCAAAGCGGCTAAAATTAAGTCATAGAATAATTAAAACCCATAGCTTACCCAATTTCATTAGAAGCCAAACAGAACAAAAAAAATTAAGCAAAAATCAATTGTCTTATGTCCTTGAAAAATTTTAGTGAAAAAAACAGTGAATCAGAATTTCAACAGGCAGAGAAAAATTCACCTTCACAATGAGTATAACCATCCCCAGAAAATCTCACACCTTGTACCACTGGACATTCACACACTCTACCACGAAAAGTATCCTATGGAGTTCAAGTCCAGAAAGTATTTTGCAGTTAGTATTGGCAGATATCCAACAAATATAGTCACTGAAAATGGTTGAAATCATGTCAATACCTTGCATGCAGTAAGGTTAGCAGCTTTGTCCTGCCAGCAACCTCCATTGTTTTCCAAACATTCATTGGTTTCTATATCTGTAGAAATATCAAGTTAACAACATATCAAAGAAAAATTTTGTTCAGTAAAATGGTACTAAATCATTCGTAGAGACTATGACAATACAACTAATGCTATTAATTCTACACCCATGTTTCTGTGCAGTACAGTAACACACCAGAATCACTGTTTAAAGTCAAAACTGTAAGAAAATTAACAAAGATTAATTCTATTGAGAATAAAAATTCAAAGATCATAACCTTCAGTTAGACATATGGCTGGTTCTGTTGTCTCCTGGAAGCCTGCACATATAGCCTTAAGAACTGCTCCTTTGTCCAACTTACCTAAAAATAGTATAAGTAGATGTTCAGAAATCAAGAATAAGTTAATGAGGTAGTTAAAAGTAGCTGTAATATACCCATTGCACACCTCTATACTGTCTATTGTTTATTACAAGGGTTGGCAGGATAGTGACATCACCTCGAGCATCATGTCCAATCTGAAGTAGAAAAATATCCAGATGATAGAGCTTGATGACAAAGAAACGTTGCAATGCAAATTATTTGTTTTCTATGAACACACCTGTGCCTCCTGCTCAGCTTTAAGAACAGCATTTTCCACATCTGCCTCAGGATCTCCTATGCATTCATCTACCTTCTTGAGATCAATACCTAGCACGAGAGGCAGAATTAAGAAAAAAATTGTTAAAAACTTTGCCCCTATCTGCTGATACTACGCAAAGAAGATGATGAATATTCACAGATTTATGGAAGACTGACAAACAGTTGAGCTAACTACCAGAAAACAAAAGCAAGAAAACATAACTTTGGTTTTCTTCCAATAGAAAATGGTTGCACAAGTTGGCATACCAAATAACAAATAGAAAAAAGAACCCAATGACCTACCAAGAGACTTAATAACTTCATTTGCGCACTCCTTGTTATATTTGTTATCCTTCATTGGGCAACGAATTGAGAAGTCAGTTACATAGTCCCACCAAAGCCATGGTTTTTGACTTTTATTAGCTACTTTGAAAACACAAACTTGACGAAGATTCTGAATCACAACATCTTTTCCATCATACCCTCTACTAAAGTCTTGCTCAGGATCCGGAGCACAGTATCTTCCATGGTTGATGCATTGAGATTTGCACTGCTTGCTCAGAATGAAGGCTTCAGGGCAATACCATGTTATGTAGTGTGGCGTGAATTGAGTGTAACCCTTCTGCTCAAGTATCTGAGCTGCACCTTTGAAGTTCTTGACAAACTCAATCTGGCTGTCACACTTTTGCCCACACTCGTCGTTGCTATTTGTCCAGAACTCATACTCAACCCGCTCGTCAGGATGTGGAAGAGCCTCTGTCCAATCAAGATTCATGTTAACCATATCTCCATCAGATAAAGCTTTCTTGATATTATCCCCCAAAGACTTGCCGATGAGAGCAGAAGGGATAGTGATGTTCTGTAAATACTCAGCATCTGCATGTTCTTCTCCAGGGGAGTCCATAGTTATCAGTGGTTCGGTTTTGTCATCAGCAACAAGAATAGCGGCAGCTCCACCATTTTGTGCATTCCATGCCTTCAAGGTAAAGTAACAGTCTGCATAGACAAGAACCTTTAAGATGAGAAGCACCAGTTGAAAATTTGAGAAAGAAACAACAATAAGAACACGCCCTGTTCATCTTGATTCGAAATCCCTCTATCAGAAATGAGAAGGGAATGGAAAATAAATAACAAAATATAGAAAAAGTTGCAGCCTCGCATTAAATGAACGGTAGGGTTTACACAACTACTATCAGATCAAATTAAAGAACAATAATTATCCCAATCATTTGCGCTAAATCAACTTCAATGCAAAAGCCTGTTTTGAGCATTCATATTCAAGAAAAACACATAGATCAAGAACTTCGAAACTGGAAACTTGAGGATGTTAAATAAATAAGCGCTCAACACAGATTCACAAATAACATTTAGCAATAATTAAAAACGTTGCCATATGTAGCAAAATTTCCCAAAATATCAAGTCTCTAACTTTATTCTTCTGGACAAATCACATTGAAAGTTACGAAACTTCGCATCTAACCAATAAAGATTCAAAATTGACGAGAAAAACAAGAGATCAACGACGTGAAACTAAAGAAGCTAACCTCCTCGATCGACAAGAAGAAAAGTGGGAAGACCGCCTGGTTTCGATTTGAAGGAGATACCAACTTCATCGAAGCCTTTGCATGCCTTTTGATTGGCTTTCGGATAAACCACAGTCCCAACCAGAGTACCTCCATATTGTGGAACTCCGAAATTCCCAATCGCACACTCATGCACCCCCTTCAATGAATCCGGCGACGTCACTTTCAAGCTATTTTTCTCCACAACAAACCTACCCACACAAGAACCACATAGCAAAAGCCATACACAGGTTAAAAATCCTAGCTTTACCTTAATGTTTCCTCTAAACCAATTCCCCATATCTCAATCAGATTCCAATCGATCGAAAGAGGAATAACCCAATTTAAGTTATGCCCTCTTTTGCACGAAAAAGTTAACCAGAGTAGTAAAATATTCTCTATAAATACAACTTTGGAGTCTTAGGGATTAAGGAAAAAACAGAGTTAAACCGACAAATTTGATTGATTCAAGGTATTTTCAAACAAAAGCCGGACTCTTTCAAAACTCCACATCGAGAAAAATGATGAATTTAACAGAGAAACTATTTCTGGCAGCTCAAAGTGTCACCTTGATTATTCACCGAGAACCAATCAAAGATCTTTACTTCTTATTTTGTACCTTAATATAACTAGAAAATTTCAAAGCTTTCGTGGCTATATCATTTGAATTGAAACATATATTACCATTAACGAAAAAGTTAGTAGTTTAAGTAGTTTCGATTTGAAGCTCCGTCTCCTAACAGAAATGGAAGACCACCATTAATGGAGGCTAATTTATCGATTTAAAACACTCCGTTTAGTTCTAGCAACATCAATTAATCAATAAAAGCACCCATCAAAGCATCTGATTTTATCAAGAACATGTGCGACCCTGTTGATGGACTTTGTACCTTGGCATGTGATCCACGTGTTCAGTTATACTGTACCAACGTGGGGTTTTACACGTTTCCATCGGACTGACATGGTACCTTCGACAAAACCAGACTCAATAGATTTGTCCAATGATCTGTTTTGCCCTTGAAAATTTGCAAAGGTGAAAGGCTGAAACTTTGATTAATATCAACAGCCAACTCGCCAAGGGCGGATGGGCCTCAACGACTCTCGGCCATTTCTTTATTGGGACAAAATTATCACGGATGGGCTTAGCAGTCTGGGAGAGACCATTTGTCCGATGTGAAGTAGAAGAAGAAGATACGTTGCTTCATGAGACAGATTTAGACATGAAAATTTGGTCCAGGCTGGATCGAGTCAAGTTCCGGCCTGTTAATAGGTCGAGTCCGATATAACCGGGCTCAAATGCAGGTTTAGATTCAAATACTCAGATTCAATTGAATTCGGACTTAGATCTTAGTGACTCAAAGCTCCAACCTGTTGCCAGCCCAAAACTGACGATAAGAAGAATTACTAAATATTAAGAAATTGAGATGACTTCAATATCACACAAAGAAAATGGAACCTAAGAACCAAGTTATCTATTATCTTCTACCTCAGAACTTTCTTGTAAGGTTTTATTCACAAGTTCTTTATACACACAAATATGGAGTGCATATCAAAGATTCCGCAAATAAATTCACGGATATGTACCATCTTACAAGGACAGATTGATCTTATTCTCGCTTATCTTCCTCAAGATCATCTACCAGCTCTATTCTCTCTAGCTTACTGGCAGGATCTCCAGTTGCTTTCACACCACTTGTCAATGAGATACCCTCCTCATCAAACACCTCCATGTTTTCATCTGAATAAGCATATCTGCAAAATCCATATCGAATTTAGCTGCATTGCAATGAATCTGTGTCGGACATATCCGTTTCAATATAAGTGAAGCTAAATTGAGAAACATAGTATACATAATCAGTGGATAAGAAAGCAATCAGGATTTCCTGTTCTATACCAGTCAAGAACACAATCATCAGTATCATACTAAGATCACAATCAGATTACTGCCATACACCCACGCACCACCAACCCTTCAATAAGACACGACTAAGAGCAAAAGACAATGGATAGTCTTATTATCAATTCAAGAAGCAATCATCCCAACATTGGACAACTAGGCTATTTCAGTGGAAAGCAACCATAACAAAGGAATTATTTAAGTGAGAAACAAAAACATCGACATAAAGTGGAAACATAATCTGGAGTTCACAAAATGGTTAAACACCAAAACAAACATAAGAGGTTATATCAGGGCAAGTACCTAGTCGGGTTACGCGAGGGAGCCCAGAGGACACAAATCACTATCAAGAGAGCATATGCAAGCAGAGTCCAGAAAGCAGAAATGACCCAAGCAATTTGCCACAGCTCACTTAGGGGGTCAGTTGCATTGAAGTATAACTGAGCGCGAAAAAAGCCAGAGCAAAAATGAGTATCTTCTTGCCATCAACAATTACACAGACTACATCACTTGGCATTACAGTTCCTAAAATTTGAATAGGAAAAAAAATACTACCTCAAAGCCAATCCAAGCAATTGAGAGCAGTACAGATCCTGCAAGGGAATTGGTAAACTTCCGGTACAGTTCTAATTTAGCCATGTTTCTTCTTACCTGTAACCAAAAGAAAGAAAAAGAGGGGGGCAAAATCAGAATAATTTAACTGCATAGTTGGGACACTATACCTTCAAATAATCCAATAAATGATAGGACATCCCAGTCCAGTTACACTACAACACACAAACTTATCATGCATTGTACTCGCCTGGCACTCATATTCAAACTTATTTACACAGTGTCTATACCAAAATAATGTATCTCAAGTTTTTGGGTAGGCAAGGTTGAAAATGCTAATTACCTGAAGCTTCTCCAAGGTTTTCGATAGTGAAGAGAAATTCCAGATAATGAAGCAAGAATCTAGGAAGGCAACAGGAAGGACCAAAAACAATTTTGTTTTCTTCGAGAAGTCGTTGATGTTACCCAAATGTTCAACCAGATAAAGCGCCTCAGAGGCAATAAAATAGATTAAACCGAGAAGTAGTATTCTTGAGGTTATGCCACCAAGGGTAGGCTTTACAACCCCATAGCCCATGGAGACTTGCAAAAGAAGAAGACGAGAAAGTGTCTTCTTGACAGTGCTAAAGGTGACAGCCCACAGTGTAACACCTATCGGTCTCATTCCTGTTGAATTAAAGTTCGAATATTCAAAATACCAGACAGCCATCTCACACATTCCAAGGGCAATCACTGCAGTAATGTAGTAGTGCAACTGTATGATATCCTTCCAGTGCTGAACAAACCTTAAGAACCATAATATTCCCAGTGCAAGATAAGCCAAAGACATAATGCCAGAGAATGTCATAAGAGGAGTCATCTTTCCTGGCACATAACCATATGGATTTTTCCATACAGTCCTCCCTTTGATCAAGGTTTCACAAAACATGAAATAAAGGTAATACATCCCCGTACTATTTATTTCAACACTTTCGGGTTCCATTTGTACTTCTTCATTTTTGCCAGCAAAGGAGGTTTTAATTCGCTTCGGCCATTCAGGATTGTCTGGATTTTTCTGGATAATAATCTCCCCCAGTTTGCAGGATCCACTTTCAGCAAGAGTAGGAGTGCAGCATATAACATTAGTTTTCAGAAAAGCTCCTCCAATCCTTTCTATCTCTTGGACGTCAAGAATGATGGCTTCCACTAAACCAGTGCTCTGCTGCATTTCGTTCTGTTTACTTGCTGCCTCTTTTGGTCTCACAAAGACAACATCTTCAAACCTAATATTCCACCAGTTGGTATTATGATCTTGAAGTGAGAATTGCATTCAATTGATCAAGGAAAAGAACCATTTTTTCATTCCAAATACACAACCAGAAATCCAGATGAAAACCAACTAAACTAAGAAGGTTGGTTCATCCATCTTTTCAGTCCAAAAACCAACTGAACTAAGAAAGTTGGTTCATCCATATTTTCAACTACATTGCCAGTTCTCAAACGTAAACTAATTCATAGATAACAGGCTATTGCTAAGATCAAAAGCAATGGATTCACCCATTGTCCCAATACTGCTCAAAAGATGCAAACTTTTTACAGAACTGAGAACGATAACAAAAGGAAAAAAAAAACACCAAAGATAAACGAATTGAACAAAACAAGAACACGCCTAATGAACGACTTTCCTTTGAGGGTGTTTTTGGGAGAAGTAGAAGCCGAGTCGTGGACTGTAGAAGCATAGATACCTTCAATGCCGCGATGGAAGAAGAAAGCATTCGATTGTGGAATAAATGCTTCTTTGTTATATACATGAATAGACCCACTCACTTCTTTAACGAACGAGCTAAAACTAATCAAACACAAAACAAAGCCAACCCAGAAACCTAACAGAAGACTAGGTTCGACTCTCTCCCCCATCTCTCCGATGGCTTCCACTGACCCCCACAGTAAACTGTTGGTTGAAGCAAACAGAACACCCACCTGGGCCACCTCCCTCGCACTACCGTCGTACGATTATGACTTGTTAACTGAAAATGGCCCATAGGACTTTGTTTAAGTTTCGATTTTTCTTCAAGTCCTTAGATAATTGGGCTTGGCCTTAACAGAAGACTCTCACTGCCGAATACCCAGGTAAATGACATTATTCAGTTCTTCTTCTTTCTGTAAAGCGTAAATGTTTAATCGGCATGAAGTTGCCCAAACGATTAGGATTCTATCTGATAAAGATTTGTGCTTTTGAAATTGCTCGCTAATGGGTTTGCCACTAAATATTAGTTGTTGATGCCTCAGACTCCATATCAGCATCTTTTAATTCCACTATATATTCCAGTCCACAGAAGGTGTTCTTTGCCTAACGTCATGACCTAAACTCCACCACTATGCACGAGTTGTATCAGAGTAGTTAAATCACCATTGGAGAAAGCTTTGCTCTTCCTTGTTAATTGGCAAGTTTCTGCTTCCAAAACTTTCCAATATGATGAATTTGATTCATTATCTTGACAGCCTTTTGGTCCCTTCGAGTATTTTTCTCTTGGTTGGTTACCATACCTATCTCTGGCATTGTCTCAAGAACAAACCGTTCAAAACCACCAGTGGGTTCAACGCATCAAGAAGGAAACTTTGGCTCCAGAACATGAAAGAGGTTAATCCAAAACTCCCCACAATAACATATCTGAGTTCCAGGATTCTGCTATAATGGGTTTGTTTTTCTTCTTCTTTTTCCCATATGCAGGGTGATGAGAAGAAAGGTATGCTCGCTGTGCAGAGCCTGAGAAACACGCTAATGGCAACAGTATTTACTGCTTCCATGGCCATTATCGTTAACCTATCAGTGGCAGCTTTGATTAACAACACCTACAATGCAAGCCACCTTCTAAATAGTACAATTTTTGGGTCACAATCTGGTAAGATTTATGTTCTGAAGTTCAGTCTAGCATCAGCATTTTTGTCTGTCAGCTTGTTATGCAACTCCATGGCACTTGGCTACTTGACTGATGCATATTTCCTGATAAATGCTTCTGGGGAGTTCTCTTCGTCTGCTGATTATACACAAACAATTTTCCAACGAGGGTTCTTATTGAATTTCATAGGAAATCGGGTTCTTTGCATCAGTTTTCCTGTATTAATGTGGACGTTTGGACCTGTACCAGTAGCTTTGTCCTCTTTAGCACTTGTCTTTGTGTCCTATCAGCTTGACTTCTTTGACAAGAACCTGCCAAGTTGTAGTTGATTGAATACAGAATATATATAGATATATCTTCTTCTTCATCCAGCTCTCATCACA
>JANQBM010000004.1:34130346-34146979 GCA_025594535.1 Erythroxylum domingense
GGTATAATACTGAATGGTCTTCCTGGCATTCATGATACTCTATTTTTCATCTTCAGATCCTCGAGCATATAATCCTTGATTTTCTTGATGAGGCATTATGAAAAACTGTGATATGCAAGTGCTCGAGTCTGCAAATGTTAGTGCGATTTTATGAAAATGTTCTGTTTTTATCCTCCACGGGTTGCTGATACACTTGCAAAGACTAGGAATACTCCTGTTGACTTTAAGTCAGTATTGAGTTGCAAAGTTTAAGCTCCTGAAAGCTCTCAAATTGTCGACTAAGAACATGAACTAGCTAGAAACGCTTTATTGGTGTGGAAAGACTTCTGGCTTCTGATCGCTAGCCAATTAAAACACACATTTAAGGTTGACGGAGAAAACAGCTGTCGAAATTAAAATAAGGTACGATTATATTATAATTCCTATCATTTATAGTTGAAGACAAGTCCAGCACTTACAACATAAGACAACGAAGATATGAGAAGTTTGGACGGCTGACTGCTTTTAAAATTGTGGGGAAGAAAGGAAGAGAAAGATTCTTTAGCTGTTTCAAGTTTTTTTTTTAAAGAAAACAGTTAGTGGAGATGACAAAGCTATGGAGTCATGGGTTCATGTGACAGAAGGTCAAGAAAGTTAGTGACCTGATGATAGGGGAGTCGACATCCGAGAAAGGCCGCTGTAACTACATCGGTCTTAAACTAGCGACAAGACTCCACCTTTGTCTTGAGCGAAGCATGTCTCTGCTGTGTGTGGATAAATAACGTGAATGCATACTCGGACGTTCCCATGTAGTTATCCAAAACTTCACCTTCACCTGTCATTGTCATGAAATGGTACCCACCAGAAGTAGTAGGTTTGGACGCCCAGTCCCCCGTTCTATGTCTAAACAATCCCAGAAGGTAATAATGCATGAGCAAAACAAGACAAATTGACAGAGAGCAACGCCGCTAAGAAAACAGGAGTGACTGGAAGAATTCTGAATACACAAATTGAACTTCAATAACAAAAATGATTGTGGGAAGGCAGTGAAGTGCTCGATTTGTACAATGTCGTTTAAGGTACATATTCAGTTTCAAGCGTCGGCTGTGTCCGAGTTACAGCAGCAGCTGGTGCTTTCGATTCTCCAACTGGTGTCATGTGGAGTGCTTCTCCTAGTTCTGCAGCTCTCTCCAGCTGTTGAATCTCTTTCCTCCGCTTTAAATCGTGTACCCAAATCACTAAGAATGACAAGAACACCAACATCAACAATCCACCAAGCACAGACCCTATGATGATCCACAACCTTGACTTAGTCTTCTTTCCCTCCACACCACTTGGTCCTGGACTGACGTTTGAACCACCAGTAGAAGGTGGAATCGAGGATGGTGGTGACGGCGATGGTGAAACTGAACCAGACTCCACAACTAGAGAAAAATGGCCTTGTTGAGAAGTTGAGCACACATTGCCATTGGCATTGCTGAAACTTACTAATCCCTGTAAATCAAACATCACACACTTGGGAACAGACCCCATAGGAGCTGATTTCACGTCTGAAAATCTGATACTAATGGGATCTTCAGATGGTTGAATCTCCAATTCTGGTAAATTAGTGGCAGATAAGTTAGAAGCAGAGTAAGCAAGGAGACCAAGCACAGGAGTGAGGTAAGTGTAATTGGGAAGCGGATAATACGCGACAGACCAGTTCCCTAAGTTCTGATAAACCAAAACAAGCCTCTCCACATAGGGTCGCACCATAAGTCCGGAGGGAATGTGGAACTCTTTGTACATTGGAAAACCTCTTTTCCTCAAGCTCCCACTTCTTAATCTGATCGCAGCAATTTGAATCCCAGACAAATTGGAAGGAACAAACCCGTCATAAAGAACACCAGTCTTGGGACGAACAAAAGCTCTGAAAGCATAGTCTTGCAGGAGACTATCAAGGTCGCGAGGGGCATTTGGTGGTTGAGCACAGACACCCAGAAAACACGCCAGAACAAGTGGAAGAAGAAGAAGAAGAAGAAGTAGCATTGTACGAAGGCCCATCACCATCATCAAAAAGCTTTTGAATTCAGGACAATAGCTGTCGCAAAACGGACCCCCTACCAAACCAGGAACCTTAAAACAGAAAAGGGGGCGTCGACTACCAGAGATCCGAATGTAATACTAGGAAACGGAATCTCTTGTAAGAGACGCTCTCGGACCTTGAGTTGGTCTCACCAGAACTAAGAAACAAAATTGGAAACAAAGAGCGAGCAAAACAATTTGCATCTAAGGTCGAAGAAGCAATGCGGGAGTGGAGAAATGAATAAGAGAGATGGATCGTTGTGAGGAAGATTGATCAAGAGAGAGTGAGAGAGCTAAATATGGGAAACCCCTCTTAAACCCACCAAATATCTCTCCGATTCTGATGGAGAGGAAGACGAAGAAGATCCAAACACAGCAATGTGGATGATCAGATTTGGTGTGGAATGGAGGGTGTATTCTGCTGATTGTTCGCCGCCAAACAAACACACAAACAGCTAGAATAATATGTAATTATATGTATATATATACACCGATAAGAGATTTAAAATTATTTTTATTTAATATTGAAAATTTAAAATTCAGTAATTAAATTTTAAAATTTTTCTTAATTTATAATAATTTTAAAATATGAATTATTAAATTTTAAATTTTGATATCATATTTAAAAAATTTTAATATGCGAGACAATATTGAATAATAATACCAACTAGAAAGCGAGCGGATATAATATTTTAAAAAAAAACATACAACATACGGACAGCTAATCTTCTTAAGAGACAGAACATGACGATGTACGAATGTTGGAATTATTGGTAGATTTGTATTATAGCTTGATTGAATTGAATGGCCTATATTAATATTATTTAATTAATTAATACTTATTATTTATATTATGTGTGGTTTATTATTATATTTTAAATAAATTAAATTACAACAAAATTTATATTTTTTTATTCTTTATATGATCAGACTTCTCGAGAACTTATCTAAAACATTACTTGTGGGGTTTTTTTTTCTTTTTTTTAATTTCATGGTAAACAAATTGTCTTTTATTATGTTATTGAGTGTAGTGGAGCATTTGTTGGTCACGAGTACAAACAAAACAATGTCTTGTTGATGATTCTTTATATAAGCTCAATAACATAACTTGGTGGCACTATGCATCATACAAATATATATACATATATATATATATATGTGTGTGTGTGTGTGTGTGTGTTTGTGTGATGAAAATGCCAGCTCGTGGAGGCCTGACTGTTTCCAACTAAATCAAATGATGATGGGGTCGGAAACTAGATAGTTGTAAACGGTCCACACATGCTAAAGTGCGCTCCTCTCTCCCTCTTCATGCACGTGAGAGTGCCGGTGCATCCGGCTCTTCTGGGCTTGGCGACGGGGTCTAAAAGTCCATGTCTAATGTAAGTAATAGGAAGACTAGTTTCTTGACATGTTCTTATCGGCTGGAAATGTACAATGTGGTAAAATTGCAAAGACCATGGGGATGGAGACCTCACAAATTATATACATTGTATATCGTTTTCTTGTACCTTTACCTAAATCATTTGTTGTGTCCTGCCCTTCTCGGGAACTGAATCTAAAACAAGAAGCTGACATTTGTGAAAGAGGACAAACACATAAAACGATTTAGGAAATCTTAACTCAACCGATTCATTTTGGTACGAGTTTAATAAATTAATTTGAATTTTAAGTTCAAGGAGGGCCGAATGATTTTAGTGTGGAGTCAATTTATTCAGGCAAAACGTTATCAATTTATTAATTAATAGAACGGAATTTATACCGAATATTATTGTATAAAAGAAAAAAATAATTTATGAAAACTCCTTATACACTCTTTTTTTTTTTAAGTCAACACATTCGGTAAATAAAGCTCTCTATTTTGCAAAGATCAGAGAAGGGTTATTAACGCATTGTCAATTTTACTGAAAGACTATTTTCGTGATTTAAATCTGTGATCATAAAATTATAAGTTCAAGACACAAAGACAGTCTCTTCATAAAAATATAAAAAATGCGTACTTTCAAATTAGTTATTTATTTATAAATTATCACAAAGAGTTCATGAGGCTCAAGTCCATATGAAACTCAGACACAATGAAAAAGCCCGGACAAAGTGTGAACGCGAAGCCCGTATCTGCTCTGCCTTTCGCAGCAAACAAGCAAAACGTTTTTCTATTTTGACCGGTAGCGGCAATCTGAGTTTTTCACTTTTTCTTTCTTCTAAAATATTTAATCAGTCAAAATCTTAATTGATTATGCTTTTGGGTTTGCTTCAGCAACTTGGAGTTTTGATCTCTAGGACGACTCCTATATGTAGAGATCACTTTATATATAGTTTTGTTTTTGACATTTTCTAAATATAATAACCAAATTGGATTTTCCAATTCCCACTTTTCTTGACCCCCCTCTCCTTTTCCATCTCCCTCCACCACCACCACCACCACCACTTCACCCTGTGAAGAACATTCCGATCGTCTACACCTCCATTGTTCTATTTTTGTGTTTTTTGGGCTGATTTTGTGATATTAATTCACTCTCTACCACCCACTGTTTCATCTTCTTCCTTCACTTTGTTCTTCCATTCGGTGGTGAGGTGGTTAGGGTTTGGTTTAGGGTTCAACCTAATTTCTCTTCTTCAGTTTCGTTTTGATCCGCTGTACAAGGTTCTTTTCCATTCCCCTCTTCAATTAACGTCTATATCTGTGTGTGTTTGTTTATTTATATATGGATTTTGATTGCTTTAAGGATTTTGTTTGAGATGTGATGATGATGATGATGGTGATGATTTAGGTGTAGATGGAATCATCAGGAGGAGTAGGATCAAACAGTAGCAATTCCAGGAGGGATGGATTATTGTCAGCTTCAAACATATTGCGGGCACCCATTTCCACATTGTTGGAGTATTCGGGTCTCTTGAGAACTAATCATGATAATAATAGGTCGATTCACCAAGATATGGATTCTTTGATCACCAACGACGGTGGTGGTGGTGGTGGTGCTGGCCCTGTATCTCCGGTCATTCACAGTCATCGACTTGATGATTCATCTTCTGCTGCCCCTGCCACCACCACCACCAATGGAGAGGTTGCTATCAGAATTATCGGCTCCAGCGAACGTGATCACCGTCGAGACTCCTCCACCGCAGGCATGGTTGTTGGGTCTCCGACAGCCACCCAACAGCCTTTGTCGTCAGATATTCAGGGTGATTCGTCAAGTGTTCGCAGTAGCAGCAACAGCTACAGCTCTGGTGATGATACTACCTCTCAGTTGCGTTCTAGCTCTAATGCTGATTTGGAGACTACCGATGGGAGTGGGCCTAACGGAAGGGATTCGTCCTACCAGAGATATGATATTCAGCAGGCTGCCAGATGGATTGAACAAGTTCTTCCATTTTCCTTACTTCTTTTAGTTGTGTTTATTCGACAACATTTGCAAGGTACTCTTCGCTTGTTGCTCACGATTAAAAGATATCATCTTGTTCTTTTTCAATTGGATTATCATTGTTGATGAATATCCTTCCTATATTGCTTTATTGCATTTAATCTACTTCCTTCCTTCTTAACTAAGGTACCATGTTAATGCTTGCTTTAAGTGGGGAAATATATGCAGAGGAAGCTGTCATACTACTTGATTTTATTGAAGACAATCTAACCTATTCCTTTAATCTTTTCAGTGTCCAAAATGGACCTAACGCTGCATTTATATACCCTTGAATTTACTTTCTCAAATACTTGACACATTGTGGAAATAGTGTTTGGTGATTAAATATTGTGAATCTTTTGCAAGTACTTATATTCGTTTCTTTCTAATATTCAAATCAATAATTCGAGCATCCTGTATCTTTCTTAATTTGTTCACTTTTATAGATAGAATTTTTCTATAATTGCAGGCTTCTTTGTTACTATTTGGATAGCTGTTGTCATGTTTAAGTCAAATGATGTTCTGCGGAAGCAAACTGCTCTTAAGGTACATATTTTTCTTAACACATAATATTACTATTTCATAGTTTTGTTGAATTCTATTCATACATCTCCTAGGGGGTCAAGAAAGTGAGTATTGATCTGTCAATTAATGGTTTCTGCAGGGAGAGAGGAAAATTTCTGTGCTGGTTAGCATATGTCTTGCATTTGTGCTTCATGTGGTTGGTGTTTATTGGTGGTATCAGAATGATGACCTTTTATACCCATTGATTATGCTTCCTCCCAAATCCATTCCACCTTTCTGGCATGCTATTTTTATCATCCTGGTGAATGGTAAGTTTGTACTTACTAGTTGTTGAACCTTTTTTGATATATTGTAGATAGATGGCTGTAGAGAGAGAGGTCGAGTTCTACAAAAACACAAACATGAATATAACTACATCCAAGTTTGTGGAGGCTGTTGAATGGAAGATTCCTCTAGAATCTATCTCACCTTTTGATATATTTTGACAATTCAAGTGATTGCCACTCAAGTCTATGCTTCTTTTTAAGATTTAAAAAGACATAAGGTCGGTATGTGTGGGTGTGTATGCAAAGTCCTAATGGATATGTTATGGATCTTAGTTCTTTACGATCATTAATTTTCTCTAAATAATTCACCATTACTGTTCAGATACTTTGGTCCGGCAGGCAGCAATGGTATTCAAATGCTTTCTTTTAATGTATTACAAGAACAGTAGAGGCAGAAATTATCGGAAACAGGTGAGATAAGCTGTGGGAATCATCCATGGTCTTTTTTCCCCTAACAGTTGGATTAAATTTGTTTTGATAAGATCAATCTTTCATTCACTACTTTTTGCATTTTAACCTTGATGAGCTTTCGATCATGCAGGTCCAGAAATTTTGGAAATTTAGTCTGTGAATGATATACTTCATTTAGCCCTTTGTTTTCTAATTCATTTTGCGCTTATTTCCCAGGGTCAAATGCTAACATTGGTTGAGTATCTGATGCTTCTGTATCGGGCATTGTTACCTACACCAGTCTGGTACCGTTTCTTTCTTAATAAAGAATACGGAAGCCTTTTTTCGTCTCTAATGACAGGCTTGTACTTGACTTTCAAACTTACATCTGTTGTTGAAAAGGTACTATCCTTATTGCTTTTGTTTGTAGATTTCATTATGTTCTTTTTCTTTTTCTCTACTCTCTTATCTAAGAATCAAAATTGCAGGTACAATCATTCTTTACTGCTTTGAAGGCATTATCTCGCAAAGAAGTACATTATGGAGCTTATGCAACATCAGACCAGGTAGTCTTGTTCTTCACTTACGAATGACCTCTACTATAGTGTTTTTAGAATACCACTGGGGCATGTTCAGGAAAAGTTGCCAGTTGTTTTCTTTGCCTTTTGTTAGTGGAATCCTATATTAAACCAAAAGATGCAGTCTTGTTGTTTGTTATGAACATAAGAGTTCTTTTGGAAGAATGCAAAACAACTTGGGAGAGTAAAGTTGGGGCCATGACATTGTTTGCATATTCAAACTATTTAATGAGCCGTAAGCTTATGTCCTGTCCGCAGATATGGTTTTATTTATTTGTCTGAAAGTGAATAAAGATTGTTTGCTACTGAGCTAGAAGCTTTCTCTAACTTGAGAGCTAGACCATTAGGTAAAAAAATGAAAAAGGTGGTGGTGATTTTACAGTTTACTTGAGAGATGATTTCTCCACCGAATCCTTAAATCTTGAATTATGGTGAGCATTGACTTCTTTTGTTCTAAATTCATTCAAGAGATGCTTCATTTATTAAATCAAGGCATATTTAATCTTCGTGTTCTCTTCTTTTGTTTGAAAATTCTGTACTTATTTTGCTTGTTTGTTAGTTTTTGACTACATTGAGATCATAGGAGAATGGATACTAATGTGATGATTTATTAGTACTCTGTTACATTAACCTTGTGCTTATGGCAGACATAAGAAAGTATGCAGTAGTTGTGCTTAGAGTTTTGTGATTATAATGAAATTTCTGTTTTGGAATGTACTAAGAACATAGATTTAGCTTTCTCTTTTCTTATTCCTTTATTTGCTCAATGGAAATCTGCCCCAGCATGTTAAGTGACCAGTGATTTGATGACAGGTGAATGCAGCAGGAGATCTCTGTGCTATATGTCAGGAGAAGATGCATGCTCCGATTTTACTTCGTTGTAAACACATCTTTTGTGAAGATTGCGTGTCTGAATGGTTAGTTGTTAAGATCAAGCATTTGCTTATACTCTATGCATCTGTTAGCTGTTCTGTTCTTACTTATTTTTATTGATGTGCCATCAACTATGCAGGTTTGAGAGGGAAAGAACGTGTCCCTTGTGCAGGGCTTTGGTGAAACCTGCAGACCTTAGATCGTTTGGTGATGGCTCAACGAGTTTGTTCTTTCAGATATTCTAAAGTCATTCTAAAAAGTAGGAGATTTTCTGCCTTACAGCTCAAGTACTTTTTTCCCAACGAACATCATAATCTCATGCAGTGACTGTAATTCAGCCTGCCTTGTTCCGGAGTTATAGCCCCAGAAACCAGACGATAAGAGTAGCCAGAGCTTGACTGGCTGTCCTCCCTTCAGCTGTATGGAAGAGGCCCTAATTGTAACTAATGGAAATTCAGAAAGGAAGAAGTTATTTTGAAGACTAACAATGTATGTAGTCCACTCCCATTAATGAATGTTCTACTTCGGGATGTATAATATTTTGTTATGAACTAATTCTTTATTCTAAGGGCAAGTGTATTGGATGAGCTCAGTTTTAGAGATTTGTCTCTTGCTCAATATGAACTCCGTTTTAGTATAATAAGTGAGCACTCAAATAAAAAACACCGGCAATTTGGTACATTGAAAGTAGAATCATACATGCTTTAACTGTAAACAAGAAGATAGCTGAATGCACAATCACAACAACAGATGCATACCAAAAAGAAAACCATATAAAAGAATAACAAATGCTTACCTAAAAGAAAACCATATAAAAGAATAACAAAAGAATTGAAGAATCAAGAATCAGTAGTACATTAACAAAAAAAACACAAAATCACTGCTAAAGAACCATGTGAGGGAGTATCCATTTCAAGCAGATGATATGGAAGCATGTGTACGTGAATTTGTTTCATCTTCTTCCTTGTCCACAAGGATATGCTTGGTGTCTTGTTCTTTGGTATCTTTAGTATCTATTGGCAACTCTTCTGTTGAACTCAAAGATGCAGTAAGCTCTGAAGGTGAGGTTGGAGACACAGGTGATGGTGGAGTAATAGATAGCATTTTGGTTAAAGGGTAAACTTCTGTAACTTCCTCACTACTTTCATCCAAATAAACAACATCCTGCATTGTCAGTTGGTGGTACTCAACAATTTCTCTCAGAAACCGGTTCTCTCGTGCGTACACAGAGTTCTCATGAGCCAACCGAGCCTTCTCGGCCAGAAGTGTCTCCAGTTGTAGCCGAATCTGAGTTTTCACAAAGGAAACTGTAGTTGGTCACAGTTCACAATCATATGTTAAAACAACTAAGATATACCAAAAACAGAAGACTAACAACACAAATGTTTTAGATAATCAACACCATGAGTTCCAATACCAGATCATCATCAGCTGGATTGTCCCCCTTATCACGACTCTCTCGCAGGATTTTATTCTCTTCTTCTAACTGCGAACATCTTTCCTTTGCAAAGGCCATATCTGCTTTAACTGTTTTAAGTTCACGAAGCAGAAGCTTCGCTTTAGTAGCAGTTGCCATTGCAACCTGTTACAGAACAAAGGCTGATCATACACTTCACCAAGAGATGAAAACTAGAGTTCCAAAGCCAATATTTTGATAAGAATATTAGATGAACAAAATGCACATGTTAAATGTTTCACATTACATCAGAACATCATCAATCCTCATGAAAAACTACCACCTTCTTATCCATGTCCTCTGATTCAGTACAACTTCATGCTTTTCAATGATAATTTCATAATTTTCAGTACAACTTTAGAAATTTAATATCCTTTTGTCTCTAAGGTTTGATCCTTTGCCATTTTAATGCTTGCACATTTGCCATCAATGGCAACAAAGTGTTTCCAATTTTACTGGATTTCGATAAAAAACAATCACAAAGTTCACCAAATAAACCCATGGTCCACGATCACATAGTTGCCACCTTACGTCGCGAGATGCCTTCAGTTGGGTTTCATGGTTCGTTTGATGGTTATGTAGCTGTGAGCCTTCATTCTGCACAATAGGAATGCTTTCTTTTCGCTTAATTTGTAACTTCCGAGTTTCTTGGATGATGTCTGCAGTCTTACTTTCGACAATATTGCGGCTTTCCTGAAGAAACAAGTTGGTAGAAGTAAATTTAATTCTACACTCCAGAATGGATAAAAGATCTAGTGAGTATGCACAGGCATCTGCGAGGACACTCCAGACTATCTGAACTTTTTTCTAGTAACCTGTATTAAATATAGCTATCTATATTTAACTAATTCCCTCAATAATCAAGGATGAACTGCAAGTAGAATTCACTTCAGCTGTGAAGCATAGTATATCAGAGAAATACGAATCGCTTGAATGTTTGACAAATGGAAAGTGTTGCTAAAACGGGGAAGACAGATGATTAACATGGGAAAACAACATCAAAGGATAGTGAAAACCATGTCAAAAGGTTATCCAAGTTAATACCATCTAAACAGATGCAGTGAATCTACTCAGAGCACTACCTATGTTATGGATACAGTAGGAAGAAACTGACAAGGATTTTGACTGTGATCCTTCCAGGAAACAATCTTAATTTCTCACCTCAAAAGCCTTCTCAAACGTATCACCAATCTGATTCAGTGATGATGAAATTTTATCTAAGCCTTTTCGAAATGCTGGATTTTCCATTTTCTTGGATCCCTCAGGCATTGCATTTAACTGCCGGAAGTGTAACAGAGAATATAGATTAGAGAACCAAAATAAGAAAAGAAAAAAAGCTTACTTAGGCTTCAGTTTTTTATCGTCACATAATTTTCTCTGATGCATTGTACAAGTCGCTTTTCCGAAGTTAATATAATCACCTCACAATCAGCAGAGGTGTTGGATATGTGAAACCTTGATTTTTTAGGAGATTCAAATTGCTGAGATAGGTTGTCATCCTCGAGAATTGATTTGGCCTTTCGAGCAAGAACTCCCCAGAATCCTTTCGAATCATTTTGAGATACATCTTCATATGCATCAAACACCTACATTTTCAGAAGAGGTGTTCAATTATCAAAATTCAGGCGTCCAAAACTAACAAGCAAAAGGAAACCAGAAAACAAATGATTTGTAATCCCAGACCCTCTTTTTAATTTTTGGCTTGGCTAAACTATGTTCCTTACCGGGAGTTCTTGTTTAAGAACAGGCATGCCCATTTAAAAGGAACATACCAATCAAACTGAACTCAGAACTAGTGAAAGAAGTGATGTTAATTTTCTTCCGAGAACCTTCAGATCAATAGGTCATCCACTAACCAAAGAGAAAGGGTGTGACAGTTTTAAGATCAATTACATATGAAGCTGGTAAAGTTCTCTTCTGATATCGTATAATTTCACACTTGGCAACTGAAACAAACAAGAATGATGAGCAATGAACAAAGATGTGCTGATATTTGGAGACCTTTCATATGATATGATCACATACCAAGAAAAAAAATTAAAAAAAACAAAGGAATTAGCAAAAGAAAAACCTTAGATCTCCGAGGGAGAGAATCTCCAGTATAGGCATAGGAAACAGAGGAATCACGGTGAGTGGCAGAGGCTCTGATGGCCTGAGCAGCCAGAGTTGATGATGACGTAAATGTGTGTGAGGAGGATAAGGTTTTATTGCCATTATTATTATAGTTGTCATCATCATCATCCTTTCTGTAATTAATCTCTTCTTTGAAAGTGGATGCTCTCATCATCCCACCTTTTCTCCTATACGCCATCTTCACGCAACCAACGTTACCGTCACCGTCAACCACCACCTTACGTTACCTATAAACGCAGAGAGATGGATCAGCACCAGGTTTGCTCCTCCGACAATCGCCACTTTTTGTTGTCCAGAAAACCATCTTTTTTCATTCTTCAATATCAATAAAAGAGAAAAGACACATTTCTGGTAAGGTGGCACGAATAGAACGCACCAGAACAAAGCCATTGGATTTCCAAACTTGGAAATGGTATTGAACATCAACGCCTTGGATGATTCCCATTAGTTGACTTCATTTAGCGTTCTGTGTTTACGTTTCCACTAGATTTGTATTAGATGAATATCTATTTTAGATTTTTTTAATTTCTTTTTACTGCTTCAACAACTAACTTTTGGCGTGTTCCCAACCGTCATCTTAGTTCGGACGTGCGTACGTAGTTACAGGCATTTGCTACTTCTTCCTGAGATATGTCGGATGTTAGAAAGCTCCTAACTTTCCATTTCTCAGGGAAGCTCTTTTGCAACATAGAAGTTCTCAGTAATCAACAACCGTACTTCAACCTAATCTCTAGACATGGCCGTACATAGAAAACAAAGGAATGACAAGATCACAATTTGGAACCATAGTCAAGTTTACAGGTAAGCTTCTGTGGACCTTTTACTCTGCTGGAAGCAGATACCTCGTCCCATCAAATTTGTCTGAACAAGCCGTGACTTCACAAATGGTAGATCAAAGATAAAAGGGGAAGATGTCAATTTCAAGGCTTGTCCCGTCTCCGACATAGTACCAAGTTCCTGTCTTGGAGGCACGGTAGCTATAGCTTGGCCGTTACTTTCGTGGTCCTGGCAATTAAGATTTTGTGATTGGTCTGTGACATGACGAGAACTTGATTGCCCTGCTAATGTTTGGGGCCATGAAGATGGTAAAACGCTGTGAATGTCAGCTGATGGCATCTTCATATCTGTCTTGCTTTTCTCTGATCCAAGAGAGCTTACTTTATCTGTTTCATTCAACCCAGAAGTTGAAAAGTTCAAATCTTTCTTTTGATTCTGTTGTGAAGTTTCGTTGCTAGTAGTACCTGTAACACCATTACGGGCTTCACCTCTAGTTGAGCACAAGGTAATCTCATCGTTACGATTAGCCATAATTCGCACTGAAGTATCATGAATTCCTACTTTGTTACAATCAGCATCAAATTTTGCAGTATTAAAAGCAGTAGGCATCAATCGGGCACAGGTGGAAGCCGCAACGTTTTGGCAGTAATCTGAACCCGGAGTTGGAAAATCCTCAGCATCAGTTGACCATCCATTTAATTTCTGCTTTGCAATCATTTGAGCTGTAGGCCCTAAATCTTTAACAAACAACTTTAAGCTTTCACGATAGCAGATATCCTGCTGCATCACCTGCACAGGAGAAAATGTCGTTGATGAGAAATCCTAGAGCACAAGGGAGTGCGGATTGAAAAGGAACTGCTTTCTTATTAAGACCTACTTACAAGCATTAGCTCTTTTGAACTACCAACAATTGGATGATACATACTGAGTAAGGGATCCCGAAGTTTATATGTGGAACGCCTGTCGGCTTCAGAGAATTTGTAGGTTTACCGTCAGCACCACATATAAAGAAGCAACTCCCTTATATAAGCTACCAAATTCTATATTTCAGCGTTATGGAAAGAATCAAACTGCATTGCGCTGTTTTTCAATATATTCCTCTAACTACCCGATAGGTATTTAAGTATGTTTGCATATTGCATTCAGTGCCAAGAATTTGAAGTCTGAAAAAGCAAGGCTATAGAGTTCACTTAATTACGTGAAGTTGACATCCACAAATGCGCCATTCCATTGGAACATTCATTCCTTTTTGTTTGTTTTGCTTAGTGTTCCGCCGCAATCAAGTTCTTAATTTCAAAAAATGAGATATGAGTCAGCTCCTTACCATGAAACAGTTCACAATCTTGTCTATCAGAAATAATATTGACACCATAGCATCCAATCTTTTCTTGGACTGCTCTTTTCAGATTTGATGAACTTTTGGTTGAAGATGAATCTACTTCTGTCATTACACCAAGTCTCATGTCATTGGATTTTGAATTTGTTGCCAGGTTTCCAACTGAATTATGAGTGAAACACCTTCCTTTACCTCGGAGCCTTCTGCTGCTTCGTCTTCTAGTTTCCAAGAATTTAATTTCGAAATTCTCAGGATCAGTCCTAAGAAGATCAAAAATCTTCTTGGCTAATTTATCTATAGCATGTGCCTGTAATATCCATGATTAAACATTCAGTTGACAGAAACAATTGCACTTTGTGTCAGCAGAGGAATCTTACAATACTGCTTTAGGGCTTTGATAGGGATTGTATCATACCTGCCTAAAGTAAACGGTAGCTGAGGAATTGAAATGCATTGCATTCCTTGTTATCAGAAATACATCATGCTGCATAACAGTCAAAGATTATCAGTGGGAAAAAGGATTGGATGTTCCATCTTTGTTGAATGATGAACTTATGTAATTCATACGTCATTACAAAGTTATTCATATTTTTAACTGAAAATTGACAAATATGTACTTCGAAGAGAGCAAGCAAACCTCAAATTGTTCAAGGGTTATGTACATTCCTTCATGAAGTTTAGCCCTCATGGTACCAAAGTCCATAGGTTCTTTGATTATTTCATAGTAAGATTCCACCTTTAGACAAAAGCCCATCAACATAACATTTAAGGACAAGTAACAATAGTAATATACAGAACATGAATCACTGAGAAAATACCAACCTCACTGGGATCAACAGGTTCTGCGAAGATTTCACGAGTATCTCTTCTGAAGTTTTGATAAAAGGACAATCAAAACCAGCAAGCAATTACTATAATCTTTTTTTAATTAAACTGCTCATAGTCACCTCTGCAACAAATCAATGACAACCTCAAGTATGCGTTTTTCTGGCATCCGTGATGCAAATGATGTCCTAGATGATTGATCTGATTGGTAAAAACCGTAAATCAGTAACAGAGAATGTGAACCAACCATAATTCGGGTAATTTTCTGGAGACGAGGAGAGAGAACCTGGATAAGCAGCTTGATCTTCACTCAAGTCATTAAGAATCGATTGATCTGATAAATTGCAACGAGGTAAAAGCAATATCATTAGACCAGTCGTTTAAGGATAATTTGCCAGAACATCTAAGAAGGAAAACACATAGTACTATGGGTTAAAGGATCTTTATCACTTGGTTGTCTTCTATCTTGCTCGTCATTTTTCTTGGAATCCTGAAAGACAAGTCACAAGACACATTGAAGATTAACCTTCGAGGACCCACAAAAAAGAAAACAAAATGCATTATGTGGAGATTGCTCCCTAGGAACATGTCTCTAAATCTTGTGCTTGAGGTACAAGCACCTTCTCAAAAAAGAACAGCAACTGAAGTTAATGGAATAAAAACGAAAACTAAACTTTAAAAAGATCCTATAAATAACTGTACATAGCCCTCGGATAAAGGTAGTAGCTAACGGTACTAGCTAATACAAACAATGACACTGAAAAGAAAGATGAAAGGATAAAAAAAAACCTGAGAAGCTTTAGATGTAGAAGAAGAGACATCTAGAAGTGGTCTAAGCTTTCTCCTTTTCTTGGCCCTTGTTCTAGAAGCTGGTCCTTCAACGGCACCAGGAGGTTGGCGGTATCGTAAATTGCTGTTAATGAGACTAGAGTTAGAGTTAGTGTTAGTAGTGGAAGTACGGTTAGTTTTAGTAAAAGGTGGCCTGGTTGGTTGCAGACGAGCCTTCCATGCCTCTAAAGCAGAAATTCTGGGGCTCCTCCTGTCTCCTTCCCTCCAAATCCTCCGCATTTGTACTTTTCTGAAAAATCGGCATTTAGTAAAATGTCAAATCATTATACTAAAGTTAATACTTCAGAACGTTCGAAATCATTCTGTTTTACATCACCATGTCTTCTTATCTTTTTCTGCTTTCTTTGCCTTCGCTTACTCCAAAATGACGAAACCAGAAAGAAAATCAATCTTGAAGAGAAACAAAGAAAGACCCACCTGGACATTCGCACGGACTTGGAAAATAACGATCACCCAGTTGCCATTTTTCTTTTCTGTTCTTCTTTTGCTATAAAAGTTTGTCTTTTCCCTAACTGAACATAATCAGAATGCAAGGTATAAGAGCACAAGACTATGCTTTATACTAAGTAAAGAAGAGGTGGGCACACACAAACAGAGAGTGAAACAGAAGCGAAATGTGAATAATGGAAGGAGGGATGGAGGTAGAGGAGTGAGTGGGTTTAAGCTTAATAACACGTTGAGGAGTTACAGGCTTATAGCTAACAACGTAAGTGTTGTTCCCAAATCAGAGGAGATACGGGAAAACCAAGCTAGGAAAAAACTTAAAACCAAGATCATGTCTTATCTAACTTGAAGCCTTAGGAAGCCATTATAAACATACGTTAGACGTGTATGTTCAAAGCTTAGGACATTCATACACAGCAATCAAACAAGAATAAGAAGAAGAGGGTATCTCTGAAAATGGAAATGAATAATGATAGGATTAGTGGGTGTGAGAGGTGACGAATTTTATTTGGATAATTGTTAATGTTTTGACGTAAACGACTAAATGCAAACAGAAAGAAACAGAAGGGGACAGATTATCACTAGCTAATCCATTACTACACTTACTTACTACTACACAGTTATCAGACAGACGGATCACAAACAGACAAGAAAGGAAGAAGAATCAGCTCAAAGATATG
>JANQBM010000004.1:34192411-34207476 GCA_025594535.1 Erythroxylum domingense
TTCTGTCCAAATATGCACTTCTGCCTATTAGCAAACAATTGATTGTCCAATAATAATTGCAGCACCCAAACCAAATGCTGCATATGTTTTTCCCAATATGAACTGTAAACCAAGATGTCATCAAAGAAAACTAAAACACATTTATGCAATAGGGGTTTAAAGATTGAGTTAATGGTAGCTTGGAATGTAGCGGGTGGGTTCATGAGTCCGAAGGGCATAACTAAGTACTCGTAATGTTCATGAGTCCGGAATCCCGTTTTATAAACATGTTCTTCTCTAACCCTAATTTGATGAAATCTTGACTTTAAATCAACCTTAGAAAAATATTTAGCCCCATGTAATTCCTCCATCAGTTCATCTGCAACAGGAATAGGAAATTTGTCGGGCATCATGAGCTATTCAAAGCTTGGTAACCTATGCACATCCGCTATGATCCATCCTTCTTTTTGACAAGGATTATGGGACTTGAAAATGGACTGATACTAGGCCTGATGACACCAGTCTCCAATAAATTTTGAATCTGTCTCTCAATCTCTTCCTTGTGATGATGTGCATGCCTATAGGGCCGAATACATAGGTTTTGCTCCTTTCTTCAGATTAATAGCATAGTCATTAGTCCTCCTAGGTGGTAGCTCCCTTGTCTCTTGAAAAACATAATCAAACCTGGAAAGAACAACCCTCAATTCTTCTTGTTGCTCTGCACTTAAGACACCCATTTGTTCAGATGTATATCCACTGATTCCCATTGACCACAACAACCCTTCTGCTTCTACTTCCTGATGCTTGAATATCTGTTGCAGAGCTTGAGGAGAAAAGCCCTGGACGTTAACTCCCTGCAAAGTAACTTCTGCACCCCTTTGGTCGAAAGTCATGCACATTTTCTTCCAGTCAACCTTCACCACTCCTAATGTCTCCAACCATGCAACACCTTAAATCAAATCAGGTCCCCCAGTATCAAATATGTAAGCATCTACATTAAACTCCATTCCATTCAACTTTAATTTTATCTCCTTCCAAATACCTTGTGAGAAAGACCTATGTCCATCTCCCAATTTTACTCCGAAAGTTCTAGTTGGAGTAATGGGAATTCCTATGGGCTGAACCAACCTTCCGGACACAAAATTGTGACTAGCTCCTCTATCTACCATAATTAAAATGGGCATCTCGTTCAACTTACCCATCAAGACCATTGTCCTTGTGGGTGAAGTTTGTGCCTTCCTACTTCACTGAATTCAATCGAGTTACATACTAATTCCCAATTTTCTGGTTGCTCTTCTCTCACTGTTGTTTCATGATTACTCACTCCATTTACCTCTTCTTCTCCCTACCAAACGATTAGTTGGTATTCTTTGTCGAGGCAACGGTGAAGTGGGCCGTAAGTTTGACCACACTTAAAACATAATCCTTTGCCCTTTTTTCCATAAGTTGTTCGTAAGATAGGTTCCTCGTCCCCTTCCATTTGGAACCACCCTGTCGACTACCGTTTGTCAAGGCGGTGTTGTGTGACTTAACCATTCCCTCTTGGGTTGAGAGGGATGATTACTATCTCGTAAGAGACGCACTGCAGGTACTCTAGCCTCCATTCTAGTTTGCATACAATCTCTACCCACATAGCTCTCTTAATGAAAGCACCAATTGATAGAGAAAGATATAGAGATTGTATTATTTACATATGTAGAAGAGAATACAGCAGTAGGTTTCCCTCCCGGAAAGGTTTCAGGCCAAAGAAAATCCTTAAAATCGTAAAACTATCCTTTCCTCCCCCATCGTATTACTCTATATTCCCTATTACACAATCTCTCTCCATAACTAACTATAACAAACTCATAACAACCTGTCTACGTGGCAGGTTGCCCTTTACCTATCTTACCCCTACGTATATATGTCTTAATAGGCTTAGGCATTATAGGTAGATCCACATTACTAACAACAGGCAGATCAACATTGCTATCTAAAAGGGTACTTGAGGAACTACAGATTCCTATTTCAGTTCCTAATAAAGTGTATTGTGACAACAAAGCTGTAATTTCAATTGCTCACAACCCTATTCTTCATGATAGAACAAAACATGTTGAGGTTGACAAGCATTTCATCAAGGAAAAGATTGAAGAAGGATTAATTTGTGTTCCCTATATTCCAACATCACAACAGGTAGCTGATATTCTCACAAAGGGATTACACAAGAGGCAGTTCAATGTTCTGGTTACCAAGCTGGCTATGGATGACATATACAAGCCAGCTTGAGAGGGTGTGTTGAGAAATATACAATTGGATATTTCCTAAATAGTATTGACTCCTAAAAAGTCAGCAAATTTGATCAGATATTATGTACAAATATTAGGATATTATGTATATATATTAGTTTCCTAAAATAGCTCTCTCTAGCTCTATATATACGTGTACCTATGTATTGATCAAGTGTAACAGAAATAAAACTGTTCAGTATTTCCGCATGTATAAATGTTCTTAGTGTTTATCGAGTACCCAATTTGCACCTTCTAATTGCAGAGACAATCAAGACCCTCCAAGTGTTAAACCGGGCAAGCTGGAAAGAAACCTTCCTAACACTTTGGCTTGCAGCCCTTCGGCTTGTCCAACGAGTTAAGAGCAATTCATTTTAATGTTTTTCTCTTAAAAAGCATACATGTTCATTGATAAGGAATTCTGTTTTATACATTCATGAATTTGCAGGAACGCGACCCTTTGGAAGGCCCTATTCCCCATCTCGAGTCTCGTCTTAGTATTCTTCTAACTATTGTCCCCCTGGCTATTGCAAGTGTATTGGAAGATGATGCCAAACCTTGCTCCTCATCTTCTCAAGGAGGCAGATGTAAGCATGCGGAGAATGTATGCAAACACCAGGTAGATAGGAAGGGTCAAGCATCCAAGAAACTTGGGCTTGTATCCTCACTGCAGGTCCTTGGACAATTCCATGGACTCTTATGCCCTCCTGTGTCAGTCATTGATGCAGCTAATGTCGCAGTTGCTAAGGCAGCAATTTTTGTTTCTAATGCAAACAATGGGAATGATGGCCTTGGCAATGGTAGTTATGGTGATATCTCTATCAACGCTGGTAACTTGAAAGTTGGTGTTCAGTTTTTGCCTTGCGACTCACTGTCACTTACAGTGACCACTACATGTATTCTGTTCATAATTAGTTCATAACTTTCTGTTGCCTTTGATGATTTTGGATTGTCTGTGGATTTCAGGTGGTGACATGAGGCACCTTATTGTGGAAGCTTGTATTGCTAGAAACTTAATCGATACGTCATCATATTTTTGGCCTGGTTATGTTTCTGCTTCAGTTATCTCCCAGTTGGATTCCGCTCCAGTTAGGAAGTCTCCATGGTTAACATTTATGGAAGGAGCGCCATTAAATAGTTCTCTTGTTAATTCACTTCTCACGACACCAGCTCCGGGGTAAAGTAAAAGTTTCAACTTCTAACCCTAAAAATTTTCACTCTGTAAAACTGATCTTACTCCTTTACTACAAAGTTTGGCAGAGATAGAAAAGTTAAATCATTTTGCACTGAATGGGTCACCGGAGGAGAAATCAGCTGCTGCAAAAATTTTATGTGGTTCTTCTCTAAGCTGTGGATGGAACATTCAGGTAGCACATGTACTTAATTGCAAAGTTTTTGAAGTTGGTAGCTTTGAAAGCTATCGAGTTGTATATTAACTGTATACGATTTTAGAAAAGTCAATTTCTTGATATCTCAAAGTTAGTGAGATTTTAAGGGACTGTTTTCTTTTCTTAGGAGAGTGTGGAATCCTAGGAGATTGATTCCTATTTTTAGAGATTTTTTCTTATTTTTTCCTCCAACTCTTTAAGGTGTATATCGATGTGTAATCCTAAATCATTAATTTTGTGACAAAAGCCTCCAACATATGAGGTGGCTAATCATTAGTGATGCTTCATATTGGAATGTCAGAGTATATTAGCTTCATCTTTCAATTCTATTTGAAATAGGAAAATGATCATTATTTTCTTGATATTTCCTCATAAACAACTATATATTCGGGATTGAGAAACTTGGAGTCATTTGTTTCTGTCTAGGAGCATGTAGTGCATCACGTGGTGAAGCTTCTTTCCCCTCCTATACCTTCTACGCATTGTGGAAAAAGGAGTCACCTGATTGATTACATGACTATGCTGAGTGCTATTCTTGTTGGGGCTTCTTCAATTGATATCGTCCATATTCTTTCTCTACATGGTGTGGTGAGTTTAGTTTCTGATTCTGTTTCTTGTACTTGGCAGTCATGGCAATTATCATGCTAGCAAGTTTAATTGTTTTGCTGTATTCATTTTAATGCTTCATATGTGCATGTCCTTTACCTAAACATTAGATTGTTGGATAGAGTACTAAATATGGCCCTTATGTTGAGAAGTTGATTCTCGACAGGAATCAGATATTTTAAGTTGAAAAGTACTTGTGTTCTCTTTGTTCTTTGGTGTTTCTTCGCTTTAAATGTGACTGTGCTTTTGAATAACTTCTTGTTAAACCTGGATCATACCTTATTGATGTTATCTAATATCTTATTACATAATAACCTATGCAAATTTCCTTTTTACGTTATAATAGGCTTGGTCTTTTGTACTGTTGCAGATCCCTGAAGTTGCAGCTGCTCTGATGCCTCTTTGTGAAGAATTTGGGTCGATTATGCCCACATCAATTAACAGATCAATCACACGTGATGAGCCTTCATTTTACATGGTTTTTTCATCTGCTTTTCTCTTTCTTCTTCGTCTGTGGAAATTCTACAGACCCCCGCTTGATCAATGCTTAACAGGAGAAGGAGCAGTTGGTTCTGAGCTTACTTTGGAGTATCTGTTATTGTTGCGTAACAATCGCTTGCCATTAGATAGTTCTGTTTCTCATGATGAAATAAACAGGAATTCAGTACTTGAACATTTAGCAGATAAGCCTGTATATCTTGATTTCTATCCTAATCTACGAGCTTGGTATTGTCAAAACAAGTCTTGCGTTGCTTCACCACTTTCTGGTCTTAGTACTGGGAGTCCTGTTCATCAGGTTGCGAATAAAATTTTGAACATGATCTACTGTAAAATGTCAAAAGGGGGTGCTTCCTCAGGCAGTTCATCAGTATCGAACAGTAATGTATGTGGGTCTTCTCCAAATGCTGCAGAAGATTCTAGCCATAGGCCAATGCTTCCTGCATGGGAGATATTAGAAGCTATCCCTCTTGTTCTTGAGGCAATATTAACAGCTTGTGCTCATGGAAGGCTTTCATCTCGGGACTTGACAACAGGTTGACAAAGACTCATTTAGCTTCCCTTTTCAGGCTTCGTTTCCTTTGTCATTACATCGTAATAATTTTCAAAGCATCAACATTTGTCTCTGATATTTCTATAAAGTAGGTAGCCGAATCACAATTAATGAGATTCCACTCTTAATGTTTTTAGTTAATCTTACAAGCATTTCAATGTTTGCAGGCCTAAGGGACCTCATTGATTTTCTGCCAGCATCAATAGGGACTATTATCAGCTACTTCTCTGCTGAAATTACTAGGGGTATGTGGAAACCTGTTCAGATGAATGGAACAGATTGGCCTAGTCCATCACCCATACTTTCGACCATAGAAGCAGAAATGAAAGAAATACTTGTTGCTGCTGGTGTTGACTTTCCAAGCTGTTCTTCTGGTATAATTCGTTTCTATTAGTTTGCTCCTTGATGTTGAAAATTTTCCATTTTATAGTTGATTTTAACTACGATTTTTTATAATGATTCAAATGCTTTCCCTTGCTCGATCTACAAAATTTTCTATTGTGGTATCCTCTAAAGATAAGTTGAACTCATTAGCTGTTGTACATTTTATCATTGTTACTTGCATTGATAGTTGATCTTCACCCAATCCAGTGTATCCATTGCAGGACTATCACCACTCATGCTTCCATTGCCAATGGCAGCTTTGGTCAGTTTAACCATAACTTTCAAACTTAGCAGAAGTCTTGACTATATCCATGCCGTTGTTGGGCCAGCCCTTGAGAATTGTGCATCCGGTTGCTCTTGGCCAAGCATACACATAATTGGTTCTTTGTGGGCCCAAAAAGTGCGTCGCTGGCATCACTTTATAGTTGTATCATGTGCTCGTTCTATATTCAGAAGAAATAAAGTAGCTATTTCCCAACTATTAAGGAGTTGCTTCTCGTCCTTCCTTGGATCAATTAATGTCTCAAGCTCATTGTTGACCAATCATAGTAGTGTTAGTGGTCTTTTGGGCAATATAATTGCAACACCTGGTGTTCATCCATCCATTGCACCAGGGTTTCTTTACCTTCGCTCTTGTCGTACAATACATGATGTTCAGCATTTGAATAATGTAATTATAGGGCTTGTAGCAGAGTATGCAAGGGAAGCAGGTATGAGATGGGCAATCACTGGCTCTGCTCGCTTGAAGTCGAGCCAAGCATCCCTCTCCTTTGCAGCTGCCAAGGCAAGGGAGGTGGCTGTACTTGGTGCAAGCCTGACATGTGTGGCAGGTGGTATCAATCTGGTTCAGGAACTTTACAGGGAGACCGTCCCTACCTGGCTACTCTCATCCAGGGAGGAAAAGCTTGATAAGGTGAGTGCTGTCTCTCTCTTGGTTGAGGGATATTCAGTGGCATACATGTTGGTTTTGTCGGGTTCATTCATTTGGGGCATTGAGTCAACATCTCCACCATGGGCATTATCTAGAAGAGCCTATATTGTTGGGGCTCACATGGACTTCTTGGCGAGAGTGATGGAGGGAAAGATATCACTTGGCTGCCATCCATCCACTTGGAAAGCTTATGTCTCTTGCTTGGTGGGTTTAGTGGTGAGTTTTGCTCCAGCTTGGATTCAAGAAGTGAAGCTGGACACATTAAAGAGCTTGGCCAATGGATTGAGAGGATGGCATGAATGTGAGCTGGCTCTCTCTCTGCTTGAAAGAGGTGGGATTGAAGCTTTAGGTTCTGTAGCTGAGCTGGTAAATCTAATTGATTGAGAGTAAATGTGAAAATATGGTGCTGGATAGATCTACAAGGTTTATCATTAGTTATATGTGGCAAATCCCAATCTTCTTTTTAGTGTATTTGATGAAGTTGGGAAACGCATCATCACATTAGTGGGAAGCAATCTGTTGAATTTGATCTCCTCAGCTAGTTCTCCTCATTTGCTGGGCACGGATGCGGACTAGGTGTATGCTCATAGGTTGTGTACTTGACTCTTTAACTCTGGCGGGAGAAAGGGCTCATCTCTCCATCCATTTGACCCAGGAAGTGATGGGAAGGCTGATAAATTGGGATAGCTGTGGTTGCCGGGAAGTTGGACCTTTCACATGTTTGAGTTCTTCCTTTTGGAACAAAAATAGAAATCTTTTAAGTTCATCGGAAGCTCAATTCTAATTGGGTATCATATTTTGTTGACTAATGTTGGGTATGAAGGATGATTGATCAATCACAGAGCTACTAGTACTTTGATAATAAGCGATGAATAACCCAATTATTCTTGAAATTATGGCCAAGGGGGAAAGAAAGTCTTGGGCCCATGAAAACCAGATTTGGTGTTAAGGTTCCATTGGATAATATTAGCAGTTTCATAATAATATAAATATTAATATACTGCAAAGTTACTACACTAAAAAAATGATCCTCATTCGAGCCTTCTTCTGCCCGCGTATTCAAGCTGCTACATAGACCTAGCTTTAGGTACAGAAATCCGTAGCCTTTATTATCGCAAAACAGCTATGGAAATTCAATTAATAGTTGCTGCATTAGAGCGTGTCGTCACTAGTGGTAACATCCATTCTCCACCTGATTTTCTTTCCTTTTATTTACCTTCCACACACCAATAGCAGAAACTAGAGTTCTGAAGCTAACTTTTAATCTGCTTAACAACAACAGAAAAAAAAACACAAACTAATGATACATTGTTGGCAAAAAAATGATAATGCTTTAACAGAGTTACCTCACTTCTCTCATCTCTCAGCCAGGGTAGATTAAGACCCCCCAAAATCCAAATCTACAAATTGCTACACAGCCTAAGATAATGGTACAAATCATTATGACGCAACCTAATGATACACACAATTCACCAGAAGTCAGTCAATTTACGATGGTCAAACAATTCTTAAAACTCACCTACAGATATACAAGAAACTATCCTCCTTAGTTAGACCATACATGCACCAGACCATGCCTATTACCAGTGTAGATTTCATTGCGGTCTTCATCATAGAAAAGGGCAGTTATATCTTCCAAAGCCTCTGCAACTGTACTTCTTATGGTTGAATGGGTCTGCTTTGAGCTGCTAGAACTGCTGCTACACTTATCACCATTGCGATTGCCATTACTAGAATTTATCTTAGCCAAGCATTTGCCGGTCAAGATATTGCTCACGTTGATGGATCCAGCTGAATAAAAAGCAACAAATGAGTACTCCCCATATAGATCTCTTGTATAAAGATCGTGGAAGTTTTCAACATAAAGAGCACACTCCAGTCCACTACTTTTTTAAGACCACAGAGAGGCTCCCAAAAAGTGTTGGTACAGCATCATAGTCACAAAACTGATTTGGCTTCCTTTCTTGCTCTCATCCAAAGGGATTTCGCAACCAGGAAGACTTATATCATCTTTTGGCATCAAAAGAGAAAAGTAGGCGATAATAATATTATCAAAAAGATGCTAGACATCTAGTTAACATGTCCTAATCAAAGTTAAACATAAGGAGATCTTCCAGAAATCTCCCCAATCCTGCACTCCCAGCTCAGCCAAGTTATAATTCAGTATGAACAATTACCTCATATCCCAGGCGGTTTATATTACACAGAGAATGTCTGAGTTCACTGATTACGTTAAAAGATTGTAGGAGAATCATAGATAGCAACAAAGGATTATTTGGATTTGGATTGCATATAACACCGTCTATGATTCCTGAGGATCTCTTATAGAGTTTGTTCACAAATGGCTATCATCCTTAGTTTTATGTTTTTTTTTTTTGAGCTTTATACTTTTCAAATGGGGTATAAAACAAGAACTATTAAGAAAATGAAAAGATTTTGCAGCCCACAAATCTTTCAGGTATATCTGGTAACACAAGATGTGCTCCTCGAACACATTTATAACTGCTTTTGGTTCAAATGAAAATATACCAATCACTGCATCAACTAAGGAAACTCGGTAACGAGGAAAATAAAAATAAAAATAAAAATAATGTGTTAGGACTTGCTATAATCAATTTTTAGTACTCCAAAAGATAGCACTAACTAAGCCAGTACTTTAAAACCATTTTAGCACTCTAAAAACTAGCCAACCAAAGAAAGTAGACTATTACCATTTCCTTCCATCCACTGGTCATCAGATTCAGCCTTGCAATAAGAGATTATAAGATCCTGATCACTCGTAATGTATATGTTATTGGTATTACAGTCGGGATGCCATAGCAGGTGATCCTCGAATGATGTCACAAGCTCCCCACGGAAATTCCAAACAGCAACAGTCCTATTTCTGAAAGTTAAGAACAACTGGTTTTCATAAAGAAATATAAACGCTGAGGGAGTCATAAATTCAGTTTTGCTAACTTCCATCAGCTCAGCATTTCGAACCTGCAGGCAAGAGGCTTCGGTTATATGTATCTGAAAACAATAAATTAGTGCAGGAAAGAAACTGAAAGAGATAGAAATAGCATACATCAAGAATCTGAAGGTTCTCATTTTCCTGCTTGACAAGAAGCTTTTCATTGAATTGTTCAATGAAGTCAACCTTTTTATTACGATGAAGGAGATGGTTGAACGCTTTGAGAACCGTGCCATCTTCTATGGACAAAATTTTAAGAGGAACATGGCCACTTGCTCTATTGAAGATCAATAACATGATGCCTGGACTGTAGGTAGAATTAAGAATAAAAATTGAATAAGTGCATTCATTCAACAGAAAAAAAATAAAAAAGAGAGGATGCAAGATACATTCCAGACTCAAACAAATTCTTAGGTAGTTGCCCCTTGTCACACAAATTATCACATTACAGAGGGAATTGCATGCAACCATTTCACTGGCATCAGCACCAACAGCAACCATTACCACTAACAACTACGATTTGCAAGTGTACAAAGTCATATACACTCTGTGTATATGCATGTGAGTAGACACACATGTACTCACACCCATGTGTGTCTACGTGTGAGTGTGTCCGTGAGAGAGAGAAAGAGGTACCTAATCTTGATTTCTTGAACATGTTTGTCTGAAATGGAGTAAAGCATTGTATAGTTTTTGAGGTCAAACACCTTGTAGATGCTGATCATAAACACATAAGAAGTTAGAATAAAAAATGATAAATGCATTTGGAAACCAAAGAGCAAATGGATTGTAAAGGCACCTATCTTGTGCAGAGTAAGTAAGAACCTTTCCATTAACATCATCAAACTCTACAAACCCAGGCCACTTCAAGGATTCAGATTCAAATAGGGCAAAACCTGCATCTGGTTTGCCTCTTCGTATGTACCTAACCATTTAAAAATAAGTTAAGCATTCATAACATGTAAGACTGAAGAAAGGGCATATAAGCAAGAGGAAATGTTAACGCACTCAATTCTAGTTGATCTACATTTCAAGGAGCTGAAACTGTCTGAAGCATAAACTGAAACCGTGATAAGTGAATCATTGTTCTTATTGTAGAACAGGCTTCGAATTACTTCATCAGGACTCACATTCAGAAAACAAATCCTCTGGTTTGTCTCTGCATTTGAAACAGTTAATGTATAAAAGATAGAAACCAGCTTCAACTCATTAGTAGAAGCACATGGAGTAGAACGCGAAGTTCGTGAATTGCAAGTCCGTATATCTGACAAATAACTTTGGTTATTACCTCTGCTGAAAGCTGCGCAAACACCAGAATGTGCAAGAGCAAAGACAATGTCACGTGCAGCCACAATCTCAATAACTTTTGTTCTCTTCATCAGAAAAGGTAATACTACTGAACAATGGCCCTTGGGATCGTGAGTATCATATTCTTCCTAAAGGGAAAACAAGAAGACGATCAAAGTGATTTCCTTAACTTAGTGAAACAGTGAGAAACGCCTGAGCTGCTATGTAGCAGGCCATCAATCGGTGGAAATTTCGCAAAATCAGATGCAAACAATTGTAGGTCTGGCGTTGAAGGTATGCTAAAAAATGAACCTATGGCTCATCTGTACTGTGCAAGTAAGTAAGTGTGCTCAAAAAAAAAAAGAGGAGGGGTTTTAAGGACACTCTAGCACCCACACACAGGCAGAGGGGAACGTTAGGGTCTTAATCGATAGGCAGCTGGACATGAGGCAGCCAAAATTCAAGCAAAGTGTAAAGGTGCCGACTTTAATCTGAACTAAATAATGTTTACCCTAAAGTTAGAATGCCATTTCACTGCAGTCATCGGAAAATTGCCGAGAAAGGAAAGATTAAAGGTTAAATTGTCCATATCATAGACAAACATCTGGGACTGGTTTTGTCCCATCCGAGATACACAAATTGTGCAGGAAAGGGTTTAATCAGGAGACTGGAAGAGACATTACAAAATTGTCTTTGCAAAAAGCTTATTCCAAATCAACACGTCGTTTTTCCTATTTTTGTAGAGGAACTCGGATTCTTCAACAATAAGAGGGTGATTATTAAGAAATAATGAAACAGAAAAAGAAATACCATCAAACGCATGTTGCGAAACCTCTCTTGGGCATTGCTCATACTGAAAGCACGATCCCTCTTGGAACAAATCTCGCGTCTCTGAAGCTTCTTAACGGTGTTTACAAATCCATCTACACGAGGCCTTTTCTTGGCCAAGATCCTCCTTCCCGAGCAAGGCCTAGGGCTCGCTGATATCCTCCTTCCTTCGAGTATCATCTTACCAAAAATTCAGAAACAAAAAAATGAAAAATCAAACTTAGCCGCCAACTAACGAGCCTGTTGATTCCTCTCTCTCTCAGGTTGATTGTGTGCTCAGGATCATTGAGAGCATATGGAATAGGAAGTTGCTGAGATGTAAAACCCTAACCCTAATCCGACGTGAGAAAAGAGGAACGGAGGAGAGATAAGACATTAGAAGATTAAAAGGGGAAACGGAAGCAGGAAACAGTGGAGAGGGTCTCTCGTATTATTGGGTTGGGGATTCGTTTTCCCTAATACGCTTCCATCCCAATTCCCAACCCCTCAAGTCTCATATTAGCTGTTATGAATATTTTCTTTTCTGATTAGTTGTTAACTAACAATTAATTTTATGTTTTAAAGTCTTTTTTTCCCTTAAAAATATAAGTAATTGTTTAAAATTCATCTTATAATGATATAAAAGTATTTTTATGTGAATAAAAATTATTTTCTCATAATTAATTAAATGGGAGGGGAGCTAAAATTTCTTCTCCATCTACAATTTTAAAACCTTACAATTAAAAATGTACAAAAAGCAAACAAAACAAAAGAAGAGCTCAGAAAGAACTTTCATTGCATTGGTAGAATTTGAATGATCCATGAGGTGCGAGCAGAGGGATTAAAAGCCACGAACATGGCATCTTCTTCAATCTTCAGTGCTTCTCTTGACATGAATTGTGATTACATATATCTAAAGAAGTTACACCTGCTGATACATATTATATATATACATATAAACATACATACGTCACAACCATTTAACAGTGTTTTCTGATGAACTGTGAATTCAGAACAGACGCTTAATCCTCTGCTTCGTTTGGTTAGTGGAAATATTCTATACTCACGGTTTCCCTTTCCAGGGCTTGAGAATCTGAAATGAGCACAGTAAACTTGCATCAACACACATCACTGCGCCTGCATTATCAAACTCTCCGCAGTAATTTGGAGCAGAGAAAATGGTAACCAGCTGTCTGTCTGCGAAGAATTCATATCCATCCTCAACTACCTGCCAATCATTTTCTGCAAATTATGAGCCACAAGTGAAGCAAAATTTTCCATCCCCTGTAAAGAAACGCCTACTCACTCTATTAAACTAAACAAGTAATGTAATGAGGCCTTAATTGTCACGAAAACATACTTCACTAATGAAGAGAACAACTAAATTAAAATGAAACCTGGTGAGCTCGGCAAATGAGATCGAGATCGTGTTTCTTGAGAAAGTCGGAGACTTTGTCGGGTCCAAAGGTGTAGGAGACACCTCTATCATTGTCACCCCAACCTTGGATGTCGGCATCAGGGTCAGACCAAAGGAGGTCGCACAAAAGGCCTTGGTCTGGAACGTCTACAGGCCTTTCAATAGCTTTGATCTGATCCAGATTTTCCATTTCTGGGGAGAGACCACCATGCATGCATAGGATTTTGTCATCCACAACTGCGGCCACTGGTAAACAATTGAAGCATTCAACAAAAGTTTTCCACAGGCGTACACTGAAGCGACGTTTGCATTCATCATAGAATCCATATATTCTGTTAATGGAAGCGCATTCATGGTTCCCTCTAAGCATGAAAAAGTTGTCTGGGAACTTTATCTTGTAAGCCAGGAGAAGGCATATAGTTTCTATACTTTGTTTTCCTCTATCCACATAATCTCCAAGGAACAGATAGTTGGCGTCTGGTGGGAACCCTCCATACTCGAACAATCTTAATAAATCTGCATATTGACCGTGTATATCACCTGTTGATTCACCATAACAAATCCTCAAAATTCTCCAACAAGGTATATTACTTCTTGGTGATTATGAGACACTGAACAATATGATATTCAATAAACCCAAAATCAAAGCGATTCGTTGGAACTTTATGTACTTGCGATTCCTATTCACATCACCGAAATCTGAATAACTAGACCAAGAAATCTGAGTGTTTTTAGTTATGCGTTATGTGCAGAATGAAAAAATCAACAAGGAAGAGATTGGACAGCATACCGCAGATATTGATGGGAGCTTCTAACTGAAGAAGAATAGGCTGAGAGAGGAAGAGTTGTTTGGCGGTGGCGCAAAGTTGACGGATTTCATTTTCAGATAGCTGAATACGTTTCCCTCTGTTATTCCTTCCTTCCAATAGCCTCCGTATCATCCCTTCCAATCCTTCCATTCCTCACCCAATTCAATTTCTTTATGATAATAGATTTATTAAGCTTTTGCTACTCATTTATTTTTCACCATCATAAGAATAAAAGAAAGGAAGAACAGAGAAATAAGTAAACAAAATTAGATTACAGTAAAACCTAATTCGTTCTCCAAGCTTTGGAGGAGAAACAAAAAATGTAATTCGAAAAGAAAGCGCACAAAGTAAGGAGATTTGTATTATACATATATATGGTCATGTTAGATCTAGGGTCGTGAATTGCTATGATGAGGTTTTCCAGCAGAACAAACCTCCCAATTACACGGCTACTCCACCAATTTAGCTTTTTCCCATTTTATAGTTTTTTATTCTATTATTGTACTTTTACACTACCTATAAACACTGATTTTTCTTTCAATTTTCTCGTTCCTGATATAGAATTGATATTGTTATATTCATCTACACCTAATCCTGATATAGAATTGATATTGTTATATTCATCTACACCTACTACTTTTCAAATACCGTCTCAAGAAAAGCATATACAATGAGTCAATGGTATTGTATAAAGCAACCTTTTCATAAAGCAACCACCAAACCTTTTTTGCATCGTCACTTCAGTCCTATTTGCTCCATTTGTTGTTTACAGTCCTATTTGCTCCATTTGTTGTTTACAGTATATGAGAAATGTCAAAGTTTTGCATCAGTGTAAGAGAAACCAGTACTGAACTGAAAGAAATGTTAGGCACGTAGGCTATCCAAAACGCAAGGCTATGGAACAAGTCGAATCATGCTTCATTGAATAATAGAAGAATAACCATTCACCTGAAAAGTTTCTGCAGAGAAATGATTCGCCCTCCTTGTTCTGCTCTGGTACCAAAAATGAAATCCACCCTTTCAATATGAACATTCAGAAAATTCGGGCAATTCATATAACAACAGGTGAATTTTCAAAAGACGATCTACTTGTTTAATCACCAAGTTGATGAATCAAATATATTCTACACTTAAGTTGCAGTGGCATCACATCAAATGTGGTAGCTTAAAGATATCACGACACTAGGAG
>JANQBM010000005.1:3669-15917 GCA_025594535.1 Erythroxylum domingense
GAATTGAAACATCTTAGTAACTCAAGGAAAAGAAAGCAAAAGCGATTCCTGTAATAGCGACGAGCGAAATTAATTAATTAATTAAAATATAATTAATTTTTATTTATTAATATTTTTTACAAATCAAACCAATTAATAATAGTAATCATTAATCAAACCAAGTAATAATAGTAATCATTCTTTTTTTTTACCGACTATCATATAATAATAACAATAGAGATATTCATTCTCATGATCCAATACATTCGTGCCCGTTCCTAAAGCCACCTTACTCTTTTATTTCTTCCAACATATACTTTAACATTAAGCTTGTTTCCCAAGCCAAGCACCACACGCGCGTTCCAGAACAAGTCGTTTAGCTTTGTTTATGTGCTCCTTTTCTTTTGGTCTCGAGTCTTGACGACGACGAAGCCAAAGCGATAAATCTTCTGATCAAATCTGCACAACTTAGCAATGGCGAACGACAAGTCGGTGATGGCGGTTATTAGGGCAGTGCGACCGGCGTTTAGAAACGATCACGACAGGGTTGCTTTCACTGTTCACGCCACTTTCTTCGCCTCCGGTTACTTTCTCACCGCCACCGGACCTCAGGCTTCCTCCGACAACGCCCTCTCCTCTCCGTCCACGGGTATACCATTTCCCAGTTCTCTCTATCTTGTGCTCACACACTTCGGTTCACACACTTACTGTCACTTACATAGTTTTAGTGAATCTTTTTGCTCATTGAAAATAGTGAATTTGTATTGTAGAAGAGGTAGGGATTGAACACTGGAATGAGCTTGATGGTGAATATGCCTTTGTGTATGCAAACCCTAAAAAGAGCGGGAAGAAGGTGTTGGTTAAATGTTTGGCGATGAATGATAAGCTGCTGGTTGATGCTTTGGCTGATGGGGCCTCAGAACCTGTTCATCTTGAAATTGAGTATGGTTTTTGTGCTCAATTTGTTTCTGGTTTTGGTGACTTTTGTGTTCTTTCCAAATCCTGGTTTTGATTGTGGGTTGTGATTGTTGCAGTGTTAAGGACTTTGTTGGGGAGAGTGGAAGCAGTAATTACTCCGCGCAGTTTAAGAATTTGGACAAACTTGTTAAGAATCTGGATGAACATGTTCTATCTAGGTTGGATGGATCATCTTCGAAAGCTACTTCATCAAGCAAATCTTCAAAGTAATTATATATCTATATATATATAATTGTTTGATGTTTATGGAATTGGATTTTGCTTGAAGGTTTGGTGAACTTACTGATTCATACAAGCTATAGGAAGAAGTTTGAAGTCGTATGTACGCAGAAACAATACAAAAGAAAAACATCTTGACTCCCACTTAACCCTGATTAGGAGAAAACTTTTTCCCATCGAAAAGTTTGTCATGATTGTAGCTTCTGTACTATAACATTTAACTATATCTTGTTACTTTTTTGCTTCTCCCCAGATGAAAATTGTGTTTTTAAGTTAATGCTGGAAAAATGTGCTTTAGGTGAGATAGACAGGCGATAACTTTGCGCCTTATGTATGCAGATTGTAGGTTCCTTCTCCTTTTGTAGTTACGGAGTGGGGGCATACATGATGCTTGAATAGGTCACCGCTTCCGAATTGCATACACTTTTTGTTATCTTGTGCTGTTGTTATCAAGTTTCTTGAAGGAAAGATTATTTATCTGTGATTCTGCATGCGGTTGGTCTCCTTTGATTCTACTTCCTATGGATTTTCTTTTAATGTGCTTTGCAGCTCAGAAATGCATGATCGTTCAAGACATGATGCTGATGATCTGGGAGTTGATTTTCGTCATCCTACAGAACCTCATATTCATCCTTCTAGGTTAGTAGTTATCTCTTCATTCTTTCTCTCCTTTTTGTTTTTTCTTTTAATTGCACGACACAAAATTTATTGTGCTAATCGTGAGGTCAATGCTTCTTACCTGCTGCTAGTGTTGTATGTAATAAAGTTTTGCAGTCATAGTTTTTGTTTCCTTCTTGTGTGTTTCTTAACATTTCTTATTTTCTTTTTGAGAAGAAACTGATCTTAATATGAAAATTTCATAAGTTGATGCTACATAATATATAGAATGTCCACAATTCACAGTGGAATTGAGTTTAATGTACCTCAATCCACTTTTATCAGTAAGGCTATGCTTGAAGCGAATGTATTTGGTGTTGAGGAATTCTTTTCTTTTTCAATTTTCCTTTTTATTTCTGGGTGGTATGAATCTCCTTTAGTGCTAAATTTCATTTTAGTGTATGAGAGTTCACATGATTGATTGGTTGCTTGCTTTCCAGAATTGTATATCCTCCTGTTAATCCCGTTGGTGGTAGTGATCTTTTTCCTGGGCCTGGTGCTGGGGTGTATCCAACCAGGTAATTTACATCTGAGGTTTCAATATGTCACGTTTTTGTTTTTTTTGGGGTCTCGTGATTCCTGTTCTTAGTTCATTCTAAATGTCAATGTTGCGATTATTTTCCAGGGGTGATTTTGGATCTGGTGGAAGCATGCTTTTGGGTTTGTATCTCTGAACTTATTACCAAATAAGGATGTCTCAAGTTTCTGCTACAGAAATAAACTAGCTAAGAAGAAAGCTTAGAACTTGCCTTTTCTTGAAGCAACTGACTTTTCATTTCTGCAAGCAGGGCCTAATGATCCTCGTTGGTTTGATGGAATGCGTGGAGATCCTGGTTTCCCTGGAAGAGGACTGTGAGTAGAATTTTTGTTTCTTTGATCTGTAACTATCGATTACAATGAAACTAATTGATTAATTTCATTTGTTTGAAGCAGAGGTGTTCCTCCAGGTGCTCGTTTCGACCCCTATGGGCCACCTAGAGTTCCTGGTTTTGAGCCCGATCGATTTACCAGGTGGGTTTGGTTTAAGTTCTGAATGTAAACACAGAGCAACTTTATCCATGCTAGGAAATCAAATGCCATTAGACAGATCTGAAATTTCTGGATTAGTAATCTGAAGTGTTAGAATCAGTTTTGAGATATGACAATTTCACCATCAAAGGTTTTCACTTTCACATATTCCACAATGTGATCCTTGCAGAGACCCGAGAAGACCAGGGCGTGGGACTCATCCAGACCTCGAGCAACCTGGAGCTGATCATGATTTCATTTAGGCAGATGGCTAGTTTGTTTTCAGATGCTACTATTTTCAGTCCCTGTTTTGGCTTTCTTTTATCCTACCTGAAGAAATGAGAATGCTAGGATACTGCACATGTAACTCGAAATGATATGACGATGTACTAGCTGCTGATATTTCTTTAAGCTTTACCAAAAGATGTGTATAAATCAAGAATACCATTTTGTGGTTACATTAGTTTTTTCTTTTAATCTGGATCACCAAGCGTTTTAAAACTTGAATGGACATTGTGCGCTTTGATTCAGCTGTGACTTTGGAAACTTACCAGTTCAACAAAGAACTTAAAAGTGAGCATGGTCCGTATCAAAGTAAGCTTCCAGGAGCTGGTGGGAAGTCGGCCGACCCCATTAGGCATGTTAGATATATCTTAATGAGATTAAAAAAAACACATCTTTAAGAACGTCAAGGTACGTGAAAAATAATGTTTCACTTTAGGTCTAAACTTCATTGAAATACACATGAAATTAAATCTCTCTTTTGTTCAAAGCAATGTGTCTGTAACCTCGCTCGATGTGAAATGAGTGTGCTAGGGGTTAGGCTTGGCAATGGGCTGCATTGGACTGTAAAGGGTAGGTTTAGCAATGCGTTGGAATAGTAACGGGTTGGCTTAGACCGTAAGGAGTAGGTTTAGTAATAAGTCAGACTAAGTCAAAACGCGTAGATTGGGTAACAAGTTAGATTGGATTTTGCATTTGATATTTTATTTGAATCGAACATATTCCAATCATGACAAGACTGTCAGACTAGGTCAAAAAGGATAGATTCGGCAATAAGGTAAATTAGGTTTGCCTTCGATTTGAATTTGATCGAATCATCACAAAATGAGATTCCAATAAACTGATTTTGTTTTAATGTAATTTATTAAAATAATGTCACTCAGACTATTAAAACTTGAGTTGGTTATAAAATTTAATGATTAAAAAACTCAATTGGTTCGACCATTTAAACTGTAAAAACTTGAACTGTTCAATTTTTTTACTCGTTTTTAATTTTTGATTTATCTTAATAGCTCTTATTGTAAAAAATAATCAATTTATTAATTAATAGATCAATTTTTGTAAATTAATAAACTCTTATAAACTAAAATAAATCAATTAATTTTCATTTAACAATCTTCTTTTTTAATTAAACTTCAAATTCTGACTAATGTTGCGAATACCGTACCAGACTTAGTACCGAATTGGGTTTTAGTATGGTATTGTACCGGTATCGGTCAATACCGAGTACCGTTTCAGGTAATTTTTTAAATTTATGAAATATTCCCTAAATTGTTTTAGAAATTGCAAAATAGTCCACTGTCATATTGTACAGTTATAATGTATAGTTTATAAGTTTACATCAACCATGTTTTCAAAAATCATAATAATAATAAAAACTATAATAATATGAAATAACAATAATTTTCAAATATTTCACATATAAATAATAATCGCAATTAATATGAAAAAAGAAAATTATCATCATACAAATATAAATTAAGAACAATATAAAGTATTTAAAATTTTACAATTTCATCATATAATAAATAATAATTACATCAAAATATCCAATAAAAAGAATAATAAATATCCTCAACTCTCAAACTATTATAATTTACTACAAGAGTTCGTGATGAGGAATCAACCAATTAGAAGTGAAACCTATAAGAAAAACATTTACAATTACATTACATATATAGAATTTAACATATACATCAAATATAAGTAAAATTAAAAGAAGAGAAAAAATAAAAACTTGGAATTTCATTCAATCGTCTACGGGAGGATATCTGCTATAGCTACACTGACCCCAATTATCATTTAATACAAAATCCTTATCATTGAGAGGAGTCTCATTATTATCATCATTCAAATTTAATGTACTAAATGACATGTCAATGCTTTCCCAACCAAGATTATCTTTTAAGTTATTCACATATATGAAATCTGGTTTATCATAAACTCAATCCTCCAAAAGATAGATATTATCAATAGAAATTGGATCTGTTGAATTACTTGTACTATTAAGACTCCTAGTAAACAATAAAATTTAATTATTAGAAAATTACAAGAAAATACATTAAAATTAATAATGATAATAACATACTTTTACCGAAACTTTAAATTGTAACGAACAAATACTAAGTCATTCAATCTCTTGTGCTCCAATCTATTCCGTCTACAACCTGTTGCACTAGCACATTAACTTAAAATCCGTATTGCAAACCTCTGCAATTCTGGAACACCACTTCTGAATTAATCCTACCAACAAACTGTAAGTCGTAAGATAACAAAAGTATTGTTACAAACAAAATAAAGTGATAATTAATTTTCAACAAATAAAAAAAAGAAAACAACTAATATGTGGAGAAAGTTTTGCTCTTTGTCAAATAACAATCGACAATCCAAAATCTCCAGAAGACTGCTTATAAAGCTCAATTTACAAGCTTAAGAGATATTGCATCATTTCATGGCTAACAATTGTTGTAATAGTGAATAACATTCTTCTACTAACTTCAACTTTCTTTGTAAAATCGAGTTAGAAATATACATTAAGATTCAAAAACATCCCAGCTGCAAACAACAGAGAAGAAAGTTGCCTTTTCTATCTCTCATTAATGATTGCAAGATACGGTGTATATAAAGAAAGCCTAGGTTTCAAATTGACATTGATTGCTTCCTTCGCCCTTTCCACGATATCCAAAAAATAATCCATTGTTGGCTTTTCTTCACTATTAGCCAATCGAAGCACCCTTACCAAAGGCTCACAAACTCGGATAATAAATTGACATTGAGACCAAAATTCTCTATCTTCTAGTATAATGCTGAAAACCTCCAATCCAGCATTGGACCTAGAATGTTGAGATGCAATCCACTTATCACTTGTAAACATTTGTCTTAACTCTTTTTTCATTGAAACAAAAGACTGAAGTGATAAGAAATTCATTGCAAATCTTGTCACACTAGGATGAAACAAATTCCTATCATTGGTAAATTCCTTTCTTAGTAAATTCAACACCCATACACAATTATAAATGAAATTGGTCACCTTTTTAACTTTCTGCATAGTTTCATAAATAATAGGAAAATACCTAGAATCCGCTATATTCTCCACCATTAAGTCAATGCAATGTACAGCACAAGGAATCCAAAAAAAGAATTATACCTATTTTGTAACCTTCTTCCTACGGCTTTATAAGCAGAATCATTGTCAGTAATGAATTGAACAATATTTTTGGCCCTTCTTTATTCATAATTTCATCAAATATCTCAAATAAAGTATCAATATTTCTAATAAGGCCAGATGCATCAATAGACTTAAAAAATATTGAGTCATTTGTAGAATAAACTAAAAAAATTAATAGTAAGTTCTTGTCTCCTATTTTTCCAATCCATCACATATGATTGAACACCCAAAAGTAGCCGAATTCACTTTTCTTTTAGCCAAATAACTTTTAACTTCAGTAAATGAACAACTCAAAAGTTTACCTCTTAAGTCATCGATCGAAGGAGTTTTGCATCCCAGACCATAAGAGGTTATTGCATCCACCATAGGTTGATAATAATAAGACTCATAAGCATTGAATTATGAACCTATATCATACCACCATCTAGCTACTGCCATATCGACATTATGAGTCGCATATCTTGATGCTTTGCACTATGAATTGAAGTTTGAGATCCAAGAGTTGTTCGTGGTTCAAAAAAACTACTCACCTGCCTTCTTCTTTTCCTCACATTAGGTTCAGGTGTAACATTTACTTCTTCCTAGGTCTTGGATGGAACACTACCATTACCACACTACCTTCAACATTTCCACAATCACTACGAAAAGCAGCAAATAAACTTCCACAACCAATTTCAAAATTCAACATTGTCCTTCTATCTTTCTCATGTTGATATTCTTTAAGCAATGTTTTCATTTGTCACTTCACATCATGACTTACTTTTTTACAAAGTTTTACATCTCTTTCAACCCCCAACTAAATGCTTCTTTAATCGGGTGATTCCTACACCTTTCAAATGTTTGTTACAAAATAAGCAAATTGTTTGGTTCTTTATACCTGGGACCAATGCAGCATGGGTCCAAGCTAGATCTTTATATCTTCCTAAAGCAGTTTGATCAGGATTACTTAAACTTCCTTCCATCAATCTATAACAATAAATGAAGACTTATATCAAAATTATACACAATTCAATTTCATCCAATTTTATCTAACACAATTCATCAAAAAGTAAGAAACCAATAATTAAAGTTTTCAACGTACACAATTACACAATACGCAAGTCCATCACATGTAATATAACTCATTTTGTATAATTACCTTTCTAGATGAACATTTATAAATATATATACTACTAGCTAAGGTAGGACTTAGTTTCTTGATAATTAGAGCATATGTTTATGTTTATTAATTGGACAAATATTTGTGGGCATAGAAGATATGTTCATATATACGAAAGTGAAACTTATAGAAGGAAATTAGTTCTGTCACATATGATTGAAGTAACAAGATATATTAACTTATGATTAAACTGCATGCATGGTAGGTTAAATGTTAAGCTTCACCATACTTTAATGACATATAATTCAATGAAGAAATACATATCAATTTCTCATAACAATGAATTCTCATGATAATGAAAGAACTGATAAGTGAATGATTTTTCAATTGACAGCATTAAGTTCTGCCTAATCCACAAGCCTATGACTTTGACTCAATCACTTTAATGATATTTTATAGAAGCTCAAGTTTAGTATCAACAATCAGAAGAAAAAAAAGATGGAGCTTGACTATATTTCAAGGTATTGAATTTATTCAGATTGGATTTTGGAAATTAATAAAGAAGTTGAGATATCTTATATAATATATATGAGTAACAAGGAGTTTAGTTTATTAAAAAATAACGTATAAATTGTAAGATATCCTTTTTAAGAAGTGAAAGAAGGCAACCATTATTTTATATAATTTACAATAGTCCTCCAAGGAAAAGACAAATTGAATGTCAAAACTTCAAACACCTCTTTAGGCAATGCTTTAAATTTAATATTTGAAATTGAGGAAAATTATTATCAATTCTTTATCTTAATTCTTTATTAAAGAAGATGGAGGAAATTTTAGTTAAATTTCATTAACATAAAAAGAAGAAGAAGTTATTAAAGTGTATTTATTTTAATTATATAAATTTCTAATACATGGATTGGAAAGAATCATATTCATAATTACTCTTGCAATGCCTAAAAGTCATGTTTCTTTTCTATGTTGATAGTTTGTGATTACTTACAAGTTACAAATGCAAATGGTATGGTATGCTTAAAATTAAAAATCTCAATTCATGCATAGCCGAGTGAACCAAATCATGATTCATAACCAACATCATCAATTCCATTCAAAATATCCAATTCCATTCAAATTAAAATCATGCATCAATCATCATTCATTCAACTCCATTTAAAATATCCAATTCTAAATTTCCAACCTAACACAAATCACAAATCCACACAATTTATTTCCAACTTCTAATAATCCAACTCATTCACAATCACAATGCACAAATGTAATTAAGCAGGAAAAAAACATTTAAAAACACACCCAAAAAATTCTCAACCTATGTGGTGGTTTGGAATTTTGGGTCAAGTGACTCTGGTAAGGTATGAATCTGGATCTTTTCTAAATTCGATGACTGTGAACTGCAAAATCGATGATGGCAGGCAGCAATGGACGGTGGATGGTGGACGATGGTGGAGAGTGGATGGTGGTGGGCGTGCGTTGGAGTCAGAAAATGGTTCGGTCGTGGTGAGTATGTGAGTGGCAACGCATGGAGACTGGAAAGGAAGGCGTGTGGTGGTGGTGTGGAGGAACCTAGGAGGGCGTGCGATGTTCTCGCCAGTTGGACAAGGAGAAGTAGCCACCGAAGAGGAGAACGATAGAGAGATAAAGAATGAGAGAGAAGCAGATGGATGGGTCGGGGATTTTTAAAAAATTTTCAATTTTGCTAATTGGTCCTTGATGTTTTCAAACCTTACGATACCGACCGGTACCTTTTTAACCTGTACTATTCCATTTTTTAGCTGGTATGGTTCTTCCGGTTAGTATCGACCGATACGAAACGGTACCCATAACATGATTCTTATAATCCTTTTTAGTCATATTTTAAATTATTTAATTTGTAGTCAAGTTTTTGACAATCTAATACTAATTGAAGCTTTTAAACCATAAAACTCTTATCTTAACGATTTAACTTCCAATTTGGTTTTTAAAACATTGAAATTTAATCTATTTAAACTTATTTCATTGATTTCAAGTTGAATTAAACTAAAATTGTTTTAATATCAAAAAGTTTGTAAGGATAAAACGTGACACGTTAACAAAAATCTAAAAATCTAAAATCTTTCTATGTAAAATTTGAAAAAAGAAATTGCATTAGTTAATTTTTAAAGTTTTATAAAAATTTAAATAAGTATTTAATAAGGTAATACTTACATTAACAAAATAACTCTTATTTATATAAAATTTAATAATACACATTTAAAGTTTCTATATAAGGTATACATAAGTTCTTATCTTTATTTAAATTTTTTTATTTATAAATTTTGTGTGAATAAATATTAATATATAAATTGTCACTTAACTCAACTTTTTTCTAGTCTTAAAGAACAACTTTAAAGTCGATTAAGTCATATAGGCTCGAATTTTTAAGAAGATATCATCTTGCTAATGAAACGAAATTACTTTTTAAAACTCGAACTTTATCTAAATTACGATTAAAGCATTCATTTGTTGACGTTACGTAAGGTGTGGACTGTTTAGTTATTATTAGTGAGTATTTAATGAGACGAAAACTTGTCAACTACGGTGGACGTGCCGGAGTGGTTATCGGGCATGACTAGAAATCATGTGGGCTCTGCCCGCGCAGGTTCGAATCCTGCCGTCCACGTTTCTGGCGTTTTGCATTACACCTTTCCTATATATATTTTGTGTGTCTCTGTCTCCTCAAGTCAAGCTTTCTCACTTCAACACGCAAACCTTTGCTTTCCCATCAAACTGACCTTTTCCCAAGTACCTAGCAAAACCAAACGATGGGTGTGAACCCAAATCCACTTCGATGACCAGCCAAACATCTCTTTTAGTAAACCCTTTTTGTCTTCTTAAGTAACTCTTACGTTATTCAAACTTGGTGATGATGAAGTAACTCTTACCTTAGTGTCTCCGTGGCTTTGACATTCCTTGTCCATTTCTTATAGAAATTGTCACTACATTGCCAATGAGATGAGCTTGCTTGCAAGCTTTAGTTACTAACAATAGATTACCAGACAAAGTTTCCTTAGTTTCAGTAACCTTTTTCCTCACCACAATAGACCAATGTCATTCCCAGACAAAGTTTCCTTAGTTTCTGTAACTTTTTTCTTACCAGAATCTTAGAAGATACCAGTTACCACATGCATGCACCTCTTCAGAGACTAAAGGTAGAAAATTCTTACCTGTTCACTGTATGCAAATACAGAAGGATAAGGAGACCAACTTTGGTTTTTGTTTTAGTAAGAGAACTCACAGCCCTTCATTTTCTAAGTTTGCATTGAAAACTTTTAGCTTTATTGGATAGATATTCATATATTTATCTCTTAAATAAATTCTTATGTAATAATTTTTAAATAATTTATTTCATTTAAATTATTAAAAAATTTAATGGTTTAGAAATTGCAATAATTTAGTTGATAGATTAAACTATTTTTTAGTCTTTAAATTTAATAGATTACAAATTTGAATTGTAATGTTGAAAGGCCTAACTTATCCTCAAAAGTTAACTTAAGAGGGGAAGTTTACACACTATTATAAATAGCTGAATGCTTTCACACTTGTCCGATGTATGATTCTTGACATACTCCCTCAGCCCAAAGCAGAGCTGGAGATTTGTTAGATATAGTGGGTAAAGGCACAGAATCGGGCACCGCCCCAAACCATCGATACAAAAATGCTCTGATACCATGTTGAAAGGCCTAACTTAATATTAAGAATCTTACATCGGACAAGTGTGAGTGCATTCAGCCATTTATAATAGTGTATAAATCTCCCCTTTCAAGCTAGCTTTTGGAGGTGAGTTAGGCCTTTCAATACGTAATATAAAAAATATAAATCATCTAAAACTTAAAAAATTACTTAGAAATATGAATAACTTAAAACTTATAAAAGTTAATTGAATGGAAGTTCGTGACTCTCACATACAACTTAACAATTCATTTAATAAAGAGTTAATATAGACTAGGAATGGCAAAAGGCCCGATCCGGCCAATTACTATTTTTAATATAAACTTAAAAGTAGTAACTAAACGATTCACTTTTAGAAAAATTTAACTGTTTTCATATGAATAATAATAATTTAAATCATAGTAATGAATTTAATTTGATAAATATTAAAGATTCGTAGTTATGAATTTTTATAAAAAACTTAACAATAAAGTATTTAAGTATTAATTAGAAATTATAGCATTAAAATCCAAGAAACTAATGGTTGAAATATTTTTAGAAAGCTCTGTCCAAGAACTTGAAAAACCCTAATAAAAACATAAAGAGAGAGTAATTTAATCAGAGGAGTCCTTCTCTACGTAATGAGGGAATTAACCTACACTTGCAATCCAACTTTAGCTTTCATGGACGTCAACTTCAAAACACCGAAATTCCATAGGAAATTTCCACCATTTCCTTAGTTGTTCCCAAGCTGATCAGTAGAAAAGTATGCAACTTGAAAACGTGTGACACCATCTTTTTGTCTCCATCTCGAAACACAGCTCCATCTAGATGATCAAGCCAACCATTATAGATTTAGAGAAATTGTATTACCTTTTTACCATTAAGCTAACCTATCTTTATCATCTTTCTCTAAACTGTATAGCTCGCTCTTATATGTTATATATGTGCATGTCTCCTAAGAACTTGCTTCAAGCTCTCGTCTTTTGTCTTCTTCACGACAAAACAAAACATGGGTAGCACTAGTTCAAAGCCTCTTCTGCTTCTGTTGCTGCTCCTAGTAGGCGTCTTTGAATCCCAGAAACTTGCAGAAGCAAGAACAACCTCATTTCTTCGTCAACAAGGTAAGAGCTACAAGAGAATTCTCTCTCAAGTTTCGAGTTTCATTCTCGAAAC
>JANQBM010000005.1:36620-47098 GCA_025594535.1 Erythroxylum domingense
TAAAAGCAACTTAAATTGCTACTGCTATTACACACATAGCTTTCCAGCTTCTTAAGGTACTTCCATGGCAGTCATAGGCTTTTGGTTCTGCTTCTGGTCTCATCACGGAACTGTATAAGCTCCACACTTGTAACCTACTGGACGATTAGCAATATTGCATCGTTTTGGGATAGTAATGGCGATTTCAGGTTTGATTCCTGAAGCCTTGGCCATGTCAGAAAGCATCACAGCACAGAGACAGCTTGGATTCTGGCCAATTTTTTTCACCTGAACGCAGCAACTGTCGGTCACCGGAGCATTCAGGTCCTGCGCCGCCGTGGCACATGGAACTAGCTTCATTGCTTCCTTGTCTGGTGTCGTTGATTTTCCACACTCGCCGGCTCCGTTGGCCTGTTCAAAACTGGTCACAACAAGCACAACCAAACCCACCATGCACATGAACTTGATCGAAACCTCCATTGTCTAAAACTCCTCAAGCACACAAGCAACAAGCTTATTAACTCTTCTTTCTTGGAGTGCATGAAACTTACTCACATAAGCAGCTTTTTATACTGCAAAAAAGATTAGCTTTCATGGTGCTCGTACCCTCTTCTCCACTTAAACAACAATGGAGGTAGCACTAGAACCAAAGCGCAAATATGTTATTACAGTAGAAACACTTGGTGTTTGGAACCACTTGTTTTCATCTCCACTATCTGATTCATCCCATAACCAGATGTTAGCATCTCCATTTGACATAGCACAATCTTGGCAGAAAATTATATTGCCAAATGCCACCTCAGTTGATCTCTAGAACTCCATAGCCAACGTTAAGAACAGAAGGTCTGGTCCAATGGAAATGTCACTCTTTGGAAACGTGGATCCAACTTTGAGCTTTCGGTATGAAATCAATATCACCAACCACACCAAAACACTAAACCCATTGGTGGTTATGATCTTTACTCGTGTTGGGTAAACCTTTAATCCAACTCTAGTTAGGTATGACATGTCATAGTTTATCCAAGTTGGGTTGCATTAAAATAAAATTATTTTAACTAAATATGATTAGTGCGAGTGGTTCAAAACTCTCGTCTCTTATCCAGAGGTTTCAAGTTGGAGTCCTAAATATGTAAAAATCTATTTGGCCAGTACTTTGTCCCTTACGAGCTGACCCGGTGAGAGCGAGGATTAGTTTAAGTGTGGATAACTTAAAAACGTCTTCTCATAATTAGGACTCTCCTAAAATACCTCGTTAACTAAATAATTTTTTTTTATATAAAAATTAACAAACGTAATTTTATTTAGTTAATCCAAAACATCATGAAAACGTAATCAAACTACCTATTGTTAAGCTTTTTTTTTAGCCAGGCCTTAAGAATGGTGAGTTTTGCAGTCTAGAGGTGTTGCCTTAAACATTCGATAAATAAAGTCAACTTTTTGCTGATGGTCAACCAAGGGCATTTGGTCTAGTGGTATGATTCTCGCTTAGGGTGCGAGAGGTCCCGAGTTCAATTCTCGGAATGCCCCACTTTTTATTTTTGGCATTCCAAAACTTGTTCAATGTTACCAGTGACACAGTCCATTTTGCTACTCCTTGAGATTAAGGCTGAAGACGAACATCATAATACAATCAACTCATTCTTAATAGTACATACTATCAACTCATTACATGTATCCTGTCCTAAAGCTTATTTGTTCACGTTTAAGTCCTGAAGTGAATTCATAGAGCTGATTGCTTCTTTCACGCACTCCATATTTAAGAATGATGACACAGATGCATTTGTCCTTCCCATTGTCTGATCTATTCCCACATTCGGAGTTCCACAACCTTTGCCTTCTTTATTATCAATGCTCAGATACTCCTGCAAGGCCTTTTTCACATTCAAATCATGCTGAGGAATTTTGGCACTGGTAATGAAGGGAGATTTATCTCCTCTTTTAATGGGGCTAACCAGACGGCCTGGCGAAAAGTTTGGCGTGGTGAAAGCTGTCTTGTACGGAGTGTTTGAGGCCGGCACCGTGTACGGGATTGATACACTTCTTTGAGCAATGACACTGACTTTGGAGATTGATGAGAACTGGTCTGAATGTTTTGTTAAATCATCCACATATAGCAAATCATCAATTCGTGCAATTATGTTGAAAGCCAAGCACTCCAATACCCTTGAGTAGCTCTCCAGAATGGATTTCCCAACATCCTGACAAGAACAGAAATGTGGCTCTAGTAAGTACGGTTTTTCAGAAAAGGAAGAGTTTCACAGTGATTCACTATAGGAAGAATTTAAACCTTGTTGTACTGGATCTTGCTCATGTCCAAGGTTGTTTGAGGGAGACCTGGGAATCGCTGCTTCAAGCAAAGTAGGAGGCTTTCTGCTCGATCGGCAAGTAATTCCCTCTTGTCTGCATCAACCATCAGTTCCTTGACCAATTCCCATGATGACTTTGAACTGGAACGAATTGTGCTATTAGTAGGCTTGACATTAGTTCTTTTGCGCCACAAATAGATGGCGGCTTCTACTCTGTTGGCAAATTCTATAGCTTGATGCTCTGAAGTCAGATCAAGACAAGCAAGCAGCCATTCAGGTGAAAATTGATCTGAACTAATGTAGCGATAGATAAGGTCTCCTAAGCTGGCTCTTGCATTCTGAAACCAAAGTTGGAGAAAAAAGCATTAACAGCAGTTCCTTCTTATATTCCATCAAGAGTTCAAATACAATCGGGCAATTGATACCTTTGGAAGGGAATCCATATAGGATTCAGGAACTTCCATATCAGCTAATGTAGCACTGTTGATAGCCATGGCAGCTTTCAAGATTTGGTTTGTGCAGTCCCTTTTGTGTTGCAAATGTTTTCTTGAGTTCTCAGTAAGACCAGTTGGAAGGACTCGAGGAACGGGCAGCCACCACTTCTCCTCTTGACGTTGAAGGGATCTTCGAAACGAAGATGAGCCATCAACTTCTTGGGCTAGAATTCCTTGGTCTATGTACCAGAACTCTTTATGCTCAAAACTATCCAATATTTCCTGCCAAATAAGGAAACTTGAGATCCTGAGTGACTTCATAACAATGTAAGGATTTTTTGAACTAACTAATCATCCTGCATCTTACAAGAAGCATGTTATCCAATTTGCGCAAAGCTGGGAGATTTATGTAAAGATCAGATCTTGGTCTGCAAGTCATGACCTGGAACAAAACATTGAAAGCCATTGAGAACACCCCGAAAAATCATTCATCATCTATGCCCTACAAGGATGAAGTCTTCTCCTGATCCTTGCAAGATATGCTTTCCTGGGAATTTCCCTGTAGTTGTTCCAGCATTCCAGATCTAAGAATGCTTAGTTGCTTAATAGGTTTTGAACTTTTTAGGGAGTTCAATTTAGACAATAGCAACTGAATTTCTCAATCAACTGAATGATATTCCAATGTTGGCCACATATTGACTAATTGATTCTCTTTCAGCATTTCAGCTAAAAGTTAAAGACAATTTCATGAAATTAGCAGGCCAAATAGACATTCAAACGGGTAGAGTTTGCTCAAATTCTTACAGTTAACTCTAGCGAGGATTCCAGTAAATGCAATCACAGTCCATGAAGGAGAGTGCATGAGCCCACAAACAAAGGCACAATCCGAAAATGAAAGGAGAACACAGAGAATAGTCGCCTACCTCGAGTTTGGTTCCATCCGGAAATGTCTGCCAAGAAGGTATCAACTCAACTATTTGGTCACTGACACAAAGAAGCCAATCCATCTCTCTACGCCACATGGCTTTCTTCTCAGGAGGCAGAGGCTCCAATCTCCATAGCTGTCCAAATAGAGTAGCTGTGCAATCCAACATAGAAAAGGAAACAAATGTAAATTGGAGGTCATAGTTGAAGCATAAAACGAAATATAACATAATAAGAATTCTGAAGAAAACAGCTTAACAATCATACCACATAAATTAGTGATGGCATTAGAAACGGCCAATGCTGTGCCAACTCCATTGCCACAACCTGACATGTCTTCTCCAAGCAACAATTTAGCAAACCTTTCCTTCATCATCTCCATTTCTAGACCACCATAACAATGTCCATCATCAAAAGTTGTCTCAAGTAATCAAAACAACATACAAGCACTGAAGATTTGAGGAATTAGTACCTGAGATTGAACACCCCTGTTTCTCCAACTTCTTTTCATCAAAATGGGGTTTCTCTCCACTATCAGTTGCAACACCATTATTACTTGTATAATCAGGAGCTTTATCTTTCTGAATAGGCCAACCCAATGAAGGCGGCGAAGATGAGTCCTCCTCAGAGTTAGTATGACTCTGCTCCTCATGCCCTGTAGTCTCAGATGTTAAAAAATCAGAGCTTGAACTACTTTCTCTGCCCTTCTCTTCAATCAAGTCTCTAAACGTCTGGATTTCACCTTCATAATCATCAAAACGTGCATCTTTCTCCTCAGTGATTTCACTATTGTTCTCCATCAAGCTCTCCACCTCAGCTTCTTCTTCTTCTTCTTCTTCTTCTTCTTCTAGGAACCCAGATGAGTCGTAAAAAACAGAGTTGGTCACCACCATACCGTGATACTCTCAGCCCTTTCAAGCATAACCCTTTTGGCAATCTAGCTTTGTCACGCAAGTATCTGAAAGATTTTGGGATCCACAAACCCCCCAAAGACAATGGGTTCGATATATTCAAAGTCCCAACCTTCACTACTGGCACAATAAGCTTGAACAACCAATGTTGTTGGGTTGTTTACCTTTCTTTTTGGTGGATGAAAATTCCATCCATAACGTCTCAACCATGTCTACTTCTCTGTGGGCCAACAGAGAAAAGACTCGACCTTTTTTCTTTTTTCTTCTTCAACTAGTGAAGGAGGCCCTCATATACTATGATTACTGAAACTTGCCCAAGCAAATGACACAAGAGAGAACGTGATAGATAAGAAAAAGGCTCTTCTTGATGACCCCATCATTTTTTCACTGAACACCCATTTTAAAGAAAAGCTAATAGGCTCTTAGCTTGGTTCTTTTTGCTTCGATCTTGCTTAAACAAGGCTCCTAAATGAGTAACAGGACTCCATTAATGATTCCCAAATTCGTTTGAATCACACAAATCAAGAAAAAACATCATGGGAATCATGTAAACGACGGATCTTCTTAACGTTGTCTCCTTATAGATCCTACATTATGTTTGTTACTCACCAAGAGCCATTCTAGATCCGCTTTGAAAAGGACTACCCTACCCCTCCTCATGCATAGGAACAGAAACATTTAATGTCCAAGATCTACTTTCTGTGTAGCTTGTGAAACAGGGAATGCCACTTTATCTTCACCCACAGTTGTAGTATGGAAGAAGCATGTCTAATAACAGGAACACCGTCTCATTGCAAGTAACATACTGTCATTTTCGTTTTTCCTTTCCTCCATTAATATAACTCCTATAGCTTCCATTTGATTGCCCACCTGCTCTAGTGGTACATGTAGGTGGTAAGTTTACATTATCATTTACTTCAGTTTCACATTGTCAGTGACTGTGTAACCATTCCGATATCATATCGGTCACGGTATATTTTTATGTGTACTGAATAAATCGTCGAGAAAAGTTTGCGGAGGGATTCTTCTGCTAAGGTCACATTCTGAATGGCATGATCTTTCATTTTTCTGCCAGCAAAATATCACAAGACTTGGTGGTTGTCGACACCTAGATACAGCATGGAAGAAAAAGGACAGAAGCTTGCAGAGAAATGGCAAATTCTAGAGTATGAATGGTGACAGAAAAGGAGATATGTTTATCTTTGAGTCCCACAGGACAGGTCATTCACGAGATGGCACGGACCCTGTGGTAAATTCCCTTGTAGTTCAAGGGCATTGTAGTAAAATAATGTAATGGTGTTAAAAAAATAAATAATTGATATATAAATATAAAAATGAACAAATAATAAAAGATATATTAAAATAATAAGATTAAAATTAAAAATAGACATAAAAGACAATAACAATAATAATAAACATACAAATAAAAATATAAAAATAAATATTATAATAAATATAAAAAGATAACAAATAAAAATAAGAAATTTTAGGAAATAAATAAGATTATTAATATATTCGTCGGTACATATGACCAAAAAATGGTATAAAATTATTGTATAATATCGGTGAAATATTCTACAAGCCTGTGAGTTATAACTAGAAAGGTGTTTTTTAATTCATATGATTTAATAATGTTACGTATCTTGAATTTTTGTTATCTTCATGTGTCCTTTGACTAAAAGTTGTCGGGATTATACGATGAATATTTCGCTACTGCTAATAATAATTTATTTAAAATTAGGTTTATCATTAAAAGCAAAATAGTAAAAGAATAAAACATTAAAAAATATCAAGTTAGAATTATAAAATTTTAAATAAAATCTATCTCTAGTAACTTAGTGTTCAAAGTTCATTATAAGATTTGGTAAGATCGAATATTCGAATCAGATGATTTTGCCGGTTGGTCCAACTGAAACGCGTACTGAAAAGATCGGCCCATCCCAACAGCTTCCGCTGTTTGATGTTGACTGCTTATTTGAAGGACCCGTAGAGGTAGAGGAAACGGTTGGCTTGAATGCTTTTTGGTTTCAATTTAGGGTTTGGAAATTGGAATTGGGGAATATAATGTTCCTGTGTTTTCTGTTTTGAAGTTGGGCTTCCCAAAGTGGAATGGGCAGAGAGTTAATTTGGACTATTAATTGTAAGACATGACATGTTCTTGTTATAATTGCTTTCCTAAGTACATATTCCACATAATTGTGAAAGAAATAAATGAAGGAGGCTACTTTCATTAAATGTTTGAGAGATCGCAATTGGTCGGACGGGCTCGTACATGAGGGATTAGATATTTTATGCTGGTTACGACGTTTCTATCATGTTTTATTAAATATCATCTACATATTTACGTGGAACTTATATAAATGTGTGGATAAGATTTAATAAAATAGAATTAGAACAGAGTAACTGAAATAGAAGATTTGATGTGCATACGTGAATAGGTTATTTTTGAGGATCAAATCTTCTGTGTCTATAATCTTATGTTAACCCTGTTCTAGACTATCTCATCCACATAAATATGTGGAACTCAGAAAAATGTGTGGATGAGATGGTCTAAAATAGGGCTGACATAGAGTTATCGGCACAGTAAAATTAAGGGCTTACTTTTGCTAGATGTTTGAATTCTAACGAGCAATGAATGAGGATGATATCAAATTTGAGCCTATTCCGAAAATTAATACCCAAGCTTAGGTCAATCTTAAAGTCCGATCGAGCTTAAGGCATGTAGTTTAAGGTTGAGCTTGATTATTATTTTTTAATTTAAAATTTAAAAAATGATATTATTTTATTTAAAAATATCATCATTTTTTATAATTTCAAGCTTTGGATCAGACCAAACCGAGCAGTCAAAGTAGGAACTTTGCCTGGAGTCCAAAATATTTTTAAAAAACCAAACTCAATCTGAACTCCAATCAAATTGGATCAAACTCTCCAACTTTTTGCTAAACCAGGTCAAATCAAGTTGGACCGAGTTTAATTGCCAAGCCTAGTAATAGTCGAGAATGGCGTAAATTTAGGTGTAAAATTGAAATCACACACATTGGCTTCACAAATTTAGAAGTAACAATGGGTCGAAACCTAAGTTTGATTGAGCCCAAACAAACGAATATAAGTTTGAGTTTATTTGAAATTGGGACATACTTAATAAATTTTGAATTCATTTGTTGAGCTCACTTAAAATTTTGGACATATTTAAAATTTTTAAATTCATTTGCAAGGTTAAGTTTATATTTTTTTTCAATTGTAATAAGTTCAAATCAATTTATTAAAACACATATTTATGATGTTTTTTTTAGCTTGAATCTAGGCATAGTTAGACTAGCCGATATTTCTTGGCTCGACCAAAAATGACAAAACGAAGTCATTTTTTTATTTTTTTTTAAAAATAAATTAGGCCTGTCGGTCCGGCCTGACCTGTCATTCCTATCTGAATCAAAATCATGAGAAATTATAGAGAATGGTGCAAAATAATTAGAACTATATTTTTTTTTTCGAACTAAGTTTCGAACCAATACTCTTATGTTTATTGCCCAAATTTAAGATTTAATTAAACTAAACTCAATTGATTAACTTTGTTAAATTGAATCCAATTGATTTTACTTTAAATTTTGTCTATTATTTCTATTTAGAATCTCATTAACAATTTTTTTTGAAACAGAAGAACCTGTAGTCGCTATCTTTTAGATGCGTACTGGGTAAATCTTCATATTGACACAATAACTTGTAAATCACGCCAACCGGATACTTCACACTAAACAAACAATGTATGACAAGTTCGATCAAAAGAGCATAAGTAGAGGGATTCAAACACAGGATCTTTTAAACTCATGTTCTCATTCTACCAACTCGACCACCCCCTAAAATGTTATATTATCATATATCACTTGATAAGTAACGAACTAGATATTTGCTAGTTGTGAGTAGGGATGGTAACAAATTGAATCGAGTTAGGTCTGGTCTGGCTCGATTCGACTCTCTAATACACAATTTGAACTCATTTAAGTTGTCTAAAATAATGTCATTTTAGGTCGGAGTTGTTCTAACTTTTTTGATCAATCTCTTAGGCTGAAGCTTGATCTAAAATTCAATCAACTTGAACATAATTTATTGACTTTAGACTGAATTGGATTGGATAAGGCCAAATGCAAACCCTTTTGCCATCCTTACTCCCTAATCTTGAGTATACAAGGATTTACACATTCGGGTCACAAACTCTAAAGTCCATTGAACTCGACCAACCCAAAGATGATCTTTTACATCGAACTACTATTTTGCACAATGATTAAAAAATTAAATCAGTTTAACCAATTCTTTAAATTGAATAAATTTTTAGTTTGATTTTTAACATTTCAGTTCGATTAACTTTAACAACTTTTATTTTTAAAAAATGATCAGTTTATTAATTAATTAGTCTATTTTTGATTTATTTTTGTAAATTAATAAATTCTTATAAACCTAAACAAATCAATTAATTTTCATTTAACAATTTCTTTTTAATTAAACTTTAAATTTTTTAGTAAGCACTCTCAATTATATTTTAAATACTTTAATTTTATTTAATATTTAACCGATTTTGTGACAATTTAATACCAATTAAATTTTTTAAAACTTTAAATTTTTTATCTTATCGGTTTAAGTTTGGAACTTTAACTTTTAAAACATTGAATATAACATGTAAGAGTCAACCGCAATTTACCTGTCCCCTCTATATAATTCAAACACTATCCGTTGAGGTCATCTTACTGATAATCTATTGCACGTTCTAACCACTTCGATCACTGACAAAGAACCAGATAATTAAAAGCTTAACATAGTCATCACATACTTGTTTGCTAAGAAATCTTGTCCATCTTCACTATATAAGGAGGGTCAAAGAACATAGCAGAACAGCACAGTCATTGAGCAAGTAGTAAGAATCATCCATTACTATGGCTGATGTGAAGCTGTTTGGGTTATGGGCAAGCCCTTTTGTTCGCAGAGTCCAAATGGCACTTCAATTGAAAGGTGTAGACTACGAGTACATAGAAGAAGACATGAACAACAAAAGTGAGCTGCTTCACAAGTACAACCCTGTCCACAAGAAAGTGCCTGTGCTTGTTCACAATGGAAAACCAGTCGCTGAGTCACTCGTCGTTCTTGAATACATTGATGAAACCTGGAAAAACAACCCCATCTTGCCTGAAGATCCTTACGAGAGATCAAGAGCTCGGTTCTGGGCAAAGTTCATCGACGAGAAGGTACTATGCTTCTGAAACTTCGAGTAAATGACACAGAACTAAAATACGATATTAGAAATTATCGAAAGTTATAATTTTTAATTTTTTAGAAAAATATCTTCTCTTATTCTTAGCTTAAAAATAATAACGAGACATATATGATATTACTATTATACACGGACTAATCAAATATTACTTATAAGATATTCAACTCGACTCTTAAATTTAAATCAAATTAATTAAACTAAAATTTACCGTAATTATCTTAAATTATTAATTTAAATCAAATTTAAGAATTAAATTAAGTTACTGTATGAGTGATATTTAATTAATCTAAATATGAAACTCATAATAAGTATGTTTTACCATTATTTCTAATTAAAAAATAAAAAAATATAAGAATTTTGAGTTTTTCAAAAATTGTAAATTTAACCAAGAAATGGGTTTCTTTGTCACGGTTTGTTTGTAGTGCAATCCTGCTCTTTGGCAGATTGTATGGACTAAAGAGGAAGGACGAGAGGAGGCCATAAAAGAGGCATGTCAGAACCTGAAAACACTTGAGAGAGAGCTCAAAGGAAAGAAGTTCTTCGGAGGAGATAGCATTGGACTAGTGGACCTGACTGCGAACTTCATAGGCTATTGGTTTGGGGTCATTGAGGAAGCTTCAGGCATGAAGCTGGTAACAAAAGACAAGTTCCCTGATCTGTGTAA
>JANQBM010000005.1:102958-115626 GCA_025594535.1 Erythroxylum domingense
AATTAACACCATAAGCTTTCAAAATTTAATCCATCAATCTTAATTTCTCCATTTAATAACTCCAATCTTAAAAAAAATTCTATCCCCAAAAACTTTATAATTAAAGCCTAATCACAACAAAATAATAAAATTAATCCCAACATAAAGTAAGAAGAAAATCGGGGTCCAACATTTGTGTTCCGTTTTGACTCTTTCCTTCTTTTTTTTCATCACCAGAACACATAATATCGATAAGTTGCATATGCATCCCCTGGATGGGTGAAACTCAATACGGACGGTGCCTGCAAAAGATCACCCCCTTAGTATCAGCGTGCCGACTTATCCGTGATAGCGACAGGGATTGGAAGAGTGGATTTGTTCAGAACTTAGGCTGGTGCTCCCTACTTGCAACAGAACTATGGGGTGTCTTATCTGGGCTAAACCTGGCATGAGATCTCGGTTATCGTCAGGTGGAATTAGAAATGGATTCTCAAGAAGTGGTTAGCCTCCTATCAGGCTCCGCACAGCACAATTCTTCCCTGAACCCGCTCATTGTTAGCATAAACGAGCTCCTCAACCACAACTAGGTCATACGCATTCACCACATATACCGGGAGGGAAATAAGTGTGCCGATTGGCTCGCCAATTTAGCTGCAGGTTGTGACTTAGGGATTACCACTCTTGTTAACACCCTCTTCGGGTGTCTCCCCCTCCTCCTTAAGGATAGATCTGGGATTAGCTTTCCTAGGCTAATTATGTAGTTTGTACTGTTGTTTTTTGATTAATAAAAAAATTGATGTACAGAAAGAAGCAAGAGAGTGGTTAATGAATTTGATAGAATGTTGCTGTGAAAGGGAATAGAGGTTGTTTGTTGTTGAGTTTATGCCTAATGAGACACTCGCTAAGCATTTGTTCCATTGTAAGATGATATACGTTGATGATGGTTTATGGTTGAATATAGAAAAATTCTTGAAATTATTTATATTTTTTGTGAGTTTTTGACAGGTTGATCGCATAATGGTGGGGATGACGCATGATTTTTGGTTGAATATAGAAATTAATTTGAAATTTATGGTGTTTGATTGGTTGATTGCTAATGGTGGGAATGACGCAAGGGAGAGCCAACCTATGAAATAGATAATGAGGTTAAGGGTAGCCTTCTATTTAGCTACAGTTTTAGAATACTGTAGCAGTAGAGGGAGAGCACTTTATCACGACCTCAATGTGTATAGAATCTTATTTGATAAGTTTGTCATTTTGGTTCATTTCTGATTAGTAGAATTCGGTTAAAGTTTGATTCTTTGGAATGCCAAATATATGTATATGTGATGTTTTTGGGCTTTTATAGGATGGAAATCCCAGGCTATCTTGCTTTGGACTAATGAAGAATAACAGAGATAACAAAAGTTATAGTACCAATTTAGCTTTTACTCCACCAGATACAAAGTCCCTTATCATTGCATTTGTGTCTCTTCAGAAAGAAAGTAAGTTTAGTGGTTGATTCAGATGAACATTCTAGTTAAGTTCCCGGTACAAGTTTGATTATGTGACTAACTATTCTTATAATTAGCTATGTCAAACAACAACATTGAAAGTCTAGATGACTTATACATTTAGTGGGGCTAATTTTTACATCTCATTTAACAGGTTCCATCATATGTTTTGCTAGATATTCAAAATGAAAATTTAGTGTCAACTCAACCTTTTTCACTGACGCCTTTAGGTGATGCATGCTTCAGGATAGGCCTTACTGCTATACATGAAATCCTTGAGAAGATTGGATATAAGGATAATGAGGGGATTGTCAATGAGGTAAGACTTGTACTTTATGACTACAAATGAAATAGCAATTAAAACATTACTGCATATGCTAGTTTCTATTCCAGAATAGTAAGAAGAACAAGTGAGGTGAATAAAATGGAAGATAGACAGCGATCCATAAGACGTTTATTTTTGCTGCAATTTCTTTCATTAGTTCTCAACCATGAACTAAGTCATCTCATTTACTTACTTCTAATCTTTACTATTGCATCATCTTTGGAATATTTTCTTAACTTTAATTGACTACTCCATCTTCCTTCTTTATAAAGCAACTCTCATTCCAAACGTGGATTAGCCAAATGCAGGAGACATTTAATTCTAAGAAGCATAGAGACGTTGCTTTTCAAGTCAAGGATTTTGGAACTGCAATTGATTGCTACACACAAGTAAGCCTTTCCTTTTCTCAACTTTTAGCTTCCACTTTGGGTTTAGCCTCGTGTGATTAGTTAATTTAGTTACAAGCAACCAAGCATGGCAGCTACTTCTGTGACTTTGGGTGAATGGGGTATCAAAGAATTGTCTTAAATTGATTAGTAAACATAAAAAATGCATATACAAAAGAGTGTATATGAATAGAAGATCCTTTTTATTTGTAGGAGGAACTAAGATTTTCCCTTATGTCATTTGTAGTTCATTGATGGTGGGACAATGGTGTCACCAACTGTGTACGCTAGGTAGTATATATCTTACTTAACGAATGACATGGCACAATAAGCTCTTGAAGATGCTATGCAAGCCCAAGTGGTGTCTCTTAAATGGTATATTACTTCGTATCTTCATGTAACTTGTCTGTTTAGTCTTGGAATGAAGCATGATGCACAAGAAGCCCTCAAAGATGCACTAACTTGGAAACTAGAAGGAACAAAAATTGAAGGTGTATAACTTTCTTTATATGTCACAAACCTCGTTTACGCTCGCGTATGTAAACAATTCTTCTTCTCTCTCATTCTTTTTGGCTTGACAGAATTCTTTGATAGTAGTTTTGTTTAACCATTCGTAGCCTTGCATAATCTTGATATTTTAGTTTGACTAGTTGTTAGATATTACCAATGTTTTAAATTGCAAATTGCGGGTTACCGTTACTATAATTGTGATCCACCATAATCTAAAACCATGGTTATTACTTGAACTGGAAACTCAAAGAGTGACCATAACAATAAATAAGCTAACCATTATAAGTTTTTGTCACTTCTTATGAAAAATTCAATCTCAGTAGCACCAGGTATGAGGAAAAGAATATACAGCCTAACATCTTATATGATCAGTTATGCATAACATACGAAACATGTAAATCCAATATTTTAGTGCCTTCAAATTGATTTTTTGGAACAAGCTTATATATAAATTGAGTCAATCTGTAGACTACTACTAGATCCCTTGCAAGGTTCTACACTTTACCTTTTTCAATTACTATAACTTAAATTCTTCTCAAACTCTTTTAACATAGTCAGTTCATGAAGAAAAACACTTATCTATAATCATTTCATAACTCCATTTTCTTCCACTGAGCAGTTCTCTCAAGGCATCATTTACAAAAGTTTAGGAAGGCATATTAAAATGAAAAAGCCATGATACAGCAAATGCAAAAACTAAGTAAGCTAGCTAGAAATTTAGGAATCGGTGGCTATGCCAGAAGCTTCGTGTTTTCAAATGGGGGACTAATGGTGAAACCGTCTGCATAGTTGCAATGTTACTTGTCTCGTTCAATTGCTCTATTTATTCAACTTCATTTGACTTGGCAATATTGCATGTAGTAGACTGACAAATCTCACTGATCCTGGTGGATAATTAAGTAAACCAAATTATCCAAAGAACATTAATAAACTGAAAGAGACAAAGATGGTATGATAAAATAACAGTTAAAAGGAACAAGGTGAGATGACATTAGAAACCAAATAATTTGCTGGTTTTACATAATAAATATAGCTTCATAATGAACATGATAATCGTAAGTCCATAAGTTTCTAGGCAATATCAAAAGGGAGTTCTATTCTTTTCCCATTGGTACAGTCTGAATAATTAATTCATTTCTAGATGAGAAAAGGAGTTTCTTAACCAGATCAGTATTTAGATCCTTCAAATCCTACCTAATTGTGATATTATCCTATTGCACAAATCCAAAGAAATGAGATGTCATAGTGTACGACAGAATGGTAAAACATGATCTAAGGCACACTAATCTAATATATGAATTTGTCACCCACAAGACAATTACATAGCATCCAAACTGTGTACATGCAAAAGCAAGTGGCAAACTTTATTCATTATACCTACCTATCAAATGATTCTCAAAATTTTCCTTATAAAGGATAGTGCCACGATTTTTTTTCCTTTCTCTTTTTCCCAATTAGAAAGGCACTTAGTATTAGGGAAATGCTTATTTGAGCTTAGGCTTACTGACACATGAAAAAGAAGCAAGGTATCTGCACTAAGCAGAGGCTAAAGTAATATCACCAAAACTAGTGTGCCTTAATGCAACATGCCTTTTTACCTTTTACATGAACTTGTATAATGCAATACTCAATCAAATTCTCCATTTTCCCTTTTCTCATCACAATTCATATTCTTCCAATCATGCTTTTTCGTTCACAAACTAACTAAATAAACTTTTATTAACTCTTTATATAAGTTAATGAATGCCTCTACTATCACTTTGTGTATTTATATAATGACAAGTTTGTGTGAAAACAACTATTCTCACTATGAAGGTCAAAAAGCATCCACAGAAACATGAAAGCCATAAACAACCACTTGGGAATTCTCTATTTGGGATAGCAAATCGAAGTTAAAAACACTTGAATTCTCAATGTTACCATTGAAAATGAGAGGCATCAAAGGTAGAACAGTTGAGCTTTGTCTACTTACTTGTTACCTATAATCTTGAACCAAGTCTCTACACGTTGTTTATGAGCAGTAGCCAAATCACCCTTACAAGAACAACCTAATTGCATAGGTTGACCTGATTCATGACTATTACTCTCTATCCCAAGATGGAAAATCTATAATTTTTCTCAACTTTGGCCAAATGTACCTTTATCTTAGTTACTCCATTCTCTATCTTCACCTTTACAAAGTAATCAGACATTGAAGATGCATTCTTAGACTCTAAAACAATACCATAAAAAATCTCCAAGTCTGAGACACACTCAAAACTGTAGTCATCATAAGACCCACCAGCTGTTCAATATAACACAGAGCTAGTTTTTAACATCTACATTTTAACCAAATAATCATATACAACTATGAACTACCCCTGTGTGTGTATATATATACTTCCAACTCCAGAGGAGAGATCAAGTGTGAATGTACTTAGTGATTGCTAGAGAGAACATTTATACCGAAGTACTGGAAGGTGAATTGGCAAGAGGGATTTGAGTGATTAGCAGTGATGATGCATAAAGGAGGCAAGAACTTGGATCAGACAACCCCTTTTGCTAAGTTTTCAAGAGAGGGTGAATATTTGAGGTTAAAGTAAATTTAAGGTTCTGTAAAAATTTAAATGATATTTCATTTTTTCTTTTTTAAAAATCCATGTGGATTTTGATTATTTTTTTACGTGGTATTTAAAATCCACTTGGCCTCTCTAAACACACTTTTTATAATAGTAATGTCGCGTGTATGACCCTGTTAAATTTTCGTCCAAAATAGTCCAACATTGAGTAGACTCGATAACATTTAAACCTTAATTGAGCAAGTTATAACGTTTGGCCCCAAATTAATCAAACTCGAAAATGTTTGGCCCAAATTTGGGCATTTAGCCCATGGCTTTACAATGTTGATCGTAAGGAAGCAAGTTGTAGTAGAAGTGGTGGTACAAGTTATGATGATAATAACAATAATGATATAGATGATTGCGATGTTAATCATGATGATAATGATGGGATTGACAAGATGTTAGACGATTATGAGAGTTATATGGAGACTATGAATGAAACAGGTATGTCTAACATAATTGCTAACATTACTAAAGATAATTTTAGGAAGTTATTGAAAGTTGCTCAAGAAGAATTGTATGCAGGGTGCTCAAATTTCTCACAACTATGTTTTATTGTCAAGTTGTTACATTTGAAAGTCTATAATAAATGGAGTAACAAGCCTTGTGACATGTTAATTGACTTACAGAATGATGCATTACCTGATGGACACAAATTGTCAAAATCTTACTATGATGCAAAGAAATTGTTAAGGGACCTTGGATTAGGATATATTTCAATTCATACATGTAAGTATGATTGTGTTCTATTTTGGAAGGAAAGTAAAGATGTTTAGGAGTGTTCGATTTGTGGTACATCGAGGTGGTAAGTGGAAGATGGGAGAGGGAAAAAGATACCAAATAAAATACTTCGACACTTTCCTATTAAACCACAACTATAAAGACTTATTATGTCAACAAAAATAGCTATGGATATGAGGTGGCATAAAGAGAAATGCATTGATGATAACATTATACACCATCCAGTAGATTCAATGGCATGGAAATATTTCGATAGAAAGTTTCCATGGTTTGCACAGGATTGTTATAATGATTAATTTGGATTGGCCTCAGAAGGATTTAATCCTTTTGATAATATGAGTACTTCATATAGCATGTGGTCAATAATTCTAATGCCATACAATTTACCTTCATGGAAGTGTATAGGTCATTATGTGAATGATAAAGATGGAAAAGTATCAGGGTTGAAAAGCCATGATTGCTATGTACTTTTGAAACGATTACTTCCTACCGAAATACGTGGGTGTTTGTCGAATGATGTGTTCATAACTTTGGGTCAATTAGGAGAGTTTTTAAAGCAATTATGTTGTAAGACACTTAAAGTTGAAGAGCTTGACAAAATAGAAAAAAGACATTTCTTTAATTTTTTGTAAGCTTGAACTAGTATTCCCCTATCATTTTTTGATGTTATGTTTCATTTGACAATTAACTTACCATATGAAGCAAAACTCTGTAGACTGGTTCAATTTCGATGGATGTTCCTGATTGAAAGGTAATTCATATTAACTTTTACTTTTTTCAAAGTTATTTGTTAGTAATAATTCCTAATATTTTATATTTTGTTCAAGTTTTTACGCTCTCTTAATGTTATATACGTAATAGAGCTCGATCAAAAGGGTTTATTGCAGAGACTTATATAATAAATGAATGCTTGCATTTTGTTCAATGTACTTAAATGATGTGGCGACAAGATTTAATAGACCAAAACGTAACTTTGATTTTGATAAAGAGGGTGGGTTATCAATTTTCACCCCAAAAGTAAGGCCATTTGGTATGGTTAAATATGTGGAATTAACTAAAGATGAATTCCAAATTGTCCATTGGTATATTTTAAACAATTGCGAGAAAGTCGATATATATATGGAGTATGGATATTCCTTTTGATTCAAACAGTCATATTAGAAATTTTCATTGAATCTTATTTCCTTACTGTCATTGACTTTTTTAAATAGAGAGTATAAGGAGTCCATTTGTAACAAAGGGATTATGAATGTTGAAGAAAGACATAAGTTGAAGTTTGTATTATGGTTTATAAATCGAGTAAGTTACATATTGATTACATATTATGAACATATGACAATTTATATGTCAGAATAACTTCTAATTTCATTTTTTCATACAGATGATACGGTTACATAATCGTAACGTGCAAGAAGTGACAACAACATTATATAGTTTGGCATGTGGGCCTCATATTTGTGGGAAAAAATATACAGGTTGCATTGATAATAGGGTGAGATTTCACACACAAGATAAAGATAGTCAACTTAGAAGCCAAAATTGTGGGGTTGTTATTGAGGGATGTCATGAAGATGATTTTATTGACTTCTACGGTGTCACCTTTGAAATAATAAAGCTACATTACATCAAGGATAAGGATGTTGTTCTATTTAAGTGCAAATGGTTTAAGCTGCATTACATCAAGGATAAGGATGTTGTTCTATTTAAGTGCAAATGGTTTAAGCTGCATTACATCAAGGATAAGGATGTTGTTCTATTTAAGTGCAAATGGTTTAATCTTATTGACATGAAAGTGAATGGGAATATTACTAACATCAATGCTAGTAAGACATGGTATGATAATGATCTTTCTGTCTTTGCAAGTCAAGTGAAGCAAGTTTTCTACCTCAATAATACTGTATTGGGTAGCAATTGGAAGGTTGTTCAAAAGTTTCAACACTGAAATGTCTTTGATTTTTGTGAAAGGGATAATGGTCAATTCAATTACGATGTAGATGAAGTTTATCAAGAGATTGGATTGGAGTTCAAAAATGAAGACATTCAAATAAAAGATGCAAGTATATCATCATTTTATAAGAGAGATGTCGATCATAACATAGTACAATTGGATGAAATCCAAGCTAATTTTATCGTACAAATAGATGAAGACTATACTCAGGATGAATTAAATGACAATGATGATACTTTGGCCGAATATATTAGTGATAAAGAATCCAATGATAATGTAATTAATGATGATGATTTTCAAAATCTTGATTTTGATGATTGAATGTAAATAAATTGTTTATATTGTTTGAAATTTTATGTTAATATTTGAGTTATGTTGTTAATGTTTTATTTATGTTTATTTAGGATGAATCAATGCATATTGTTGATGTTTTACTTATGTTTATGCGGAATGTTGGTGTTTGATTTATGTTTATGTCGAATGTTTAGTTTTGACTTGTGTTTGACTTATATTCATGTGGAATGTTGATGTTTGAGCAAAGATTATGCGTTATATTGATATTTCATTTATAGATATTCAATATAATGGGACCTGGTAGAAACAAGGGAAAGAGGGTGACAACTGCCAAAGATGTTCCTCCTTAACAACAACCAAATCAATCTGACCCTATCGATCAATAACCATCGATTTCATCCTCCAATGAAGGCAGTCAGCAATAATTTATATCTACTTCAACTAGTGCTGAGGGATCTTTAGGTTTGTTATTGTTAACTACTTATATTTATAGTTATGCTTAAATATATATTTACATGTTTAATATGATTTTTCTTATCCTTATTCTTTTGTTGTCCGGTTCCAATATTGACATAACAAAAAGAGGTAGACGTATAATTAAAGGATCTGAGTTACAACGCATGAATGTTGTCTAATTGATTATAAATGTAGTTTGTCGAGGATGAAAAAAATATTGGTGTGGGAGAATTTGATAAGTTATTATTTTTGGGCTAACTTTGGATATAAATCTCTTTAATATGTTGAAATTTTTATTTAAAATTAATGGACTTGTTTCTTAATTGATATCAGGTGATTTTCAACACATGAGAGATGAATTTAAATTAAAAAGATGCAAGAAAAGCAAATGCAATTCGAATATCCAACTGGCAGAAAAGTTTTGACTAAGCGTTGGCACGTGTAAAGGAAAAGTTTATTAGTAGAGTATGATTTGAAAATAGATTCGATAGACTTAGGATTCTAATTATTTTAGGAATCAAGTTGTTTTCTTTATGTGGGGATCTGCTACTTGATTTTGTGGGGAAGTGTATTTGATAAAATAACTTTAGGAAGGCAGGACGAAGAATCCTTCTAGACATCTTATCTTTCACGTTTTTGCTTGGCTTTTTAGGAAATTTTTATTTCTTTCTAGAAAGGGGCCAGAGATGGAGACCAAAATGTTTTGTTATTTTTCTGTCAAGTTTCATCACTGTTATGAGTAGCTAAATACTTCTTTTTGGTTAAAGGAAACTAACATTATCATTTAGTATATGTGAGATTTTCTGAATAAATTTTATTTCATTGACTAATATTAAGTGTCTTTCCTATTGGTTTTCATGATTGAATTGATTGATCTCTAGGATGCACAACTAGGAATTGATTGATTAATTTATAATCAGATTAGTAGGATTTGACGTTCAGTTTTGCTAATCTAAATTGGCAAATAAGATTACCATCTTTTATGTTAGGGATTGGAAATTCGAAGAAAGATATTTATCTAGACTAAATACATATCATTTGTGTATTGTCTTGCTCATTGATTCTTTTAGTTCTTAAAGCTATTAATTAATCAAACTTAAGATTGTATCTAAGTTGTTGATTAATAAGAGTGATTAGAATACATGTTTATATTCATTTAATCCTAAGAGAGAGCACCATTCAATGAGTATTTGTTAATGGACTTAATTTTATATCGATGATATATACTAGTTTGATAACGTAGATGAACCAAACCAAGGTTTGTTCATTAATTTTCCAAATTTGATTATTTTTATTTATTTCTAATTTTTGTCAATTAAAATCACGTTAATTAACCCCCCACCCCAATTTGTTTTAGTTTTAACTCGTGAAACACTTACTAATAGATTCCTTGTCGGAACAATCTCAACTCTTCACTAACTACATATTTCATTATTAGAGTTAGTATTAATTTGGTTGCAGGTGATAGTATTATCAAATTTTGGCACCATTGTTGGGAAATTCTTGACGGTATACGTATGTTACACGAGCAGACAATACAACGCAATTGCTATTTGATTTAGAGATAGAAAAGATAACCAAGAAATTATGGAAGTAGACAAAACAGGGACAATAAGTGAAAAAAAAAGAAAAGATGGCCATAAATCGCACCCTTTGTGAATTAGCTACCCCCACGAATGCTCAACAGCCATATTGCATCAATTTTTTGAATTTAGGGGATAGCAATACCTTTGAATTGAAGTCAATGCTAATTCAGTTATTGCCAATTTTTCAAGGTCTACTAGGAGAGGATCCTGATAAGCATTTAAAGGAATTTGATGTGGCTTGTATAAGTATAAAGCCTATGAATGTGACTACGGAGCAAATCAAATTAAGAGCCTTCCCATTTTCTCTCAAAGATGATGCTCGAGATTGGTTGTATTACTTTGTTAGTGAAAATGTGCAGACATGTACTGAAATAAAGAGATTATTCTTTGAGAAATATTTTCTAGCGTTAAGAGCTGCTGATATTAGAAAAGAAATTTGTGGCATCCGATAACACACGAGTGAGACACTATATGAATATTGGGAAAGATTCACGAAACTTTGTGCTAGCTTCCCCCATCACCAAATAAATGATTAACTGTTGATTCAATACTTCTATGAAGGTTTTTTGCTTACAGACAGGAGTATGATTGATGCTACAAGTGGTGGAGCTTTGGTTGACAAAATACTGGCAGCTGCAAGAGATTTGATAATGAATATGACTTCCAATATATAACAATTTAGGATACGTTTTGGTCATAGTTCAAAACAAGTGAATGTGTCAGCGTTGGAGAAATGATTAGATGATCTTATATCTTTAGTGTGGCAACTCGCAGTCACAAAGAAAGAAGCAAGAACATGTGGAATATGTTTAATGTCTATATTGATGCATGTCCAGTTTTGCAAGAAAAAGTGCAGGACAAGTCAATGCTGTGGGAGGATTTGTTAGGCAAACTCAAAGGAAATATGACCCATTCTCAAAAACATATAATCCAGGTTGGCATGATCATCCAAATCTGCGTTATGGGAACTCTCAAGGATAATAAGCTACTTTAAATTTCTAGTAATATATGCAACCTTATGTTCCTAGACAACATCAACAAATGACACCTAAATCTGAAGGTAAGTCCTCTTTGGAAGATGTAGTTAAATTTTTGGCCACTAACACCGTGACATTTCAGCAAGATACTCAAACTAGTATTCAAAATCTTGAAAATCAATTGAGTTAAATGGCAATAACCATTAATCAGTGAAAGGCACAGAATTTTGGAAAATTTCCTGCTCAAACAGAAATCAATCCCAAGCAAAGTGCCAAAGTTTTCATGTTGTGGAGTGGTAAAGAATTGAAGAAACCTTCTCTAAAAATCTCCAAGAGGGAAATTGAAGAAAAAGCAAAAAGGGAAGTACCTAACCAACTAGAAAAGACACATATAAATTTACAAAAATTTGTCGTGCCACCCCCTTTTTCTAGTTGATTCGCCAAAGCAAAAAAGGAGGAGTAAGAGAAAAAGATATTGGAGATTTTTAAAAAAGTCCAAGTAAATATTCCTTTGCTTGATTCCATTAAACAAATCCCTTATTATGCTAAATTTCTAAAAGAGCTCTGCACTTTGAAACAGAAATTGAAATTTGTTGAGAAAGTACAATTGCGAGAGATCGTGTATGCAATACTTCAAAAGAAAAAGCTACCACCTAAATATCAAGACCTAGGTTTGTTCACTATTCTCTGTAAAATTGGTGATTTAAGAATTGAAAAAACTATATTAGATTTAGGTGTGTCAATAAATGTCATGCCTTAAGATGTTTACAAGTCTTTAAACATGGGGCCCCTCAAAGAAACTAATGTAGTGATTTAATTAGCGAATCGTTCAAATGCTTATCCAAAGGGCGTCTTAGAGGATATTTTGGTTCAAGTAGGTGAAATGCTTTTTCCAAGTGATTTTTACATTTTGTAGATGGGTAGTAAGGATGTATCTTCCTCAACTTTAATTTTATTTGGAAGGTCATTCTTAAAAACTACTAGAACAAAAATTGATGGTCATGATGGATTGTTGACTATGGAATTTGATAGTGAATTAATTAAATTCAATATGTACAATACTATGAAATTTCTGGATGATGAACAATGTAACACCCCCTTATTGTAGGGTACGCACCGGGACGTCTGCAGGTCATTTTGGTACATATCCTATGATAAGGGAGAGCTACTTGCGATCACTACGTTTACTCCACGTGACATCACATTAATTTTTAACAATACATCATTAATAGCAAATCACAATATTTTTAAAATCAACTTCTTCCTCATTTCATTCCATCAAAATGAAAGGTTTGCACATCGATCATACTGTACTGTCTGTACATAAATCCAAAAAGCCTAGTACAAAATGCTATATGAAAGAGGAAGAACAT
>JANQBM010000005.1:128264-139027 GCA_025594535.1 Erythroxylum domingense
CTATTTTATAAATTTAAAAAATTATCCGAAACGGTATCCGGTACTGACCGGTACCGGTACAGTTTCGTTCCAGAACTTAATCCGGTACCGAGTCCGATACGGTATTCATAACTTTGATCTTACATGAAAGAAAGTATTATATAATTATTAATAGGATCAAATGGTAATTTTAAACTCATTAATTTAAAATTTATATATTTTTTAGAACAGAAGAACTCGCAGTCGTTATCCTTTGGATATACACTGCATAAATCTTCAGATTGACGCAATAACATACAAATCACATCAACTGGGTATTTCGTACTAGACAAGCCCTGTATGACAGGCTCGATCGAGAGAGTGTAAGTAGGAAGATTCGAATAAAGGACTTTTTAGAGGCATGACTTTTTGGTCCTATGTCTCCTACTCCACCAACTCAACCACCCCTTAAGGGCAAAAAAGAGAGATGAATTATATGATATATTAATTTTGTATTAAAAATTGAATAATTTGTTTTTATTTCATTATAATTAGAATAATTGAAATATAAACACATCCAACTTTAAGTCATCTCTTAAATCACTTGAATTGATTGAAGTGTGACTATGTAACTACCATTTTAAAAGATACTACCAAGATTTTAAAAGTCAATTTTATAGTGAAAATTAGCCATCTGAAGTAATTCAAATCTCCATAGAAATTAGTTTCACTAGTTGGTGAATCTATTATAGACATTCTTGAAGCAACCCTAGTAGCTCTATCTATTGATTTGTATAAATAAGTGCATCTCTTCTTTTTGTTTCTTCATCCATTAACATTCTGCTCTTTTCATCAAGATGTCCCAGTATCTGCATTTATTGCTGTTTGTAGCACTTTTATCTTCTTCTGTTGCTTCTGCTGCAATTGTAGAGCACACATTCGAAGTAATCTTCTTACCTTTCTCTTAGAGATCTCTCTATATACTCTCATTGCTCTCTTTAATTTTGTTCTTCATGATCTTTCATTGCAAAGAATTGTTCATATCAGAAACAAGACTTAATCCTTTTAATGTTTTAGGTGAAAAATCTTATAGTACAGCGACTTTGCATTCAGCAAGTCGTTACTGCAGTCAATGGAGATGTTCCTGGTCCGACGATAAGTGTCTACGAGGGTGATACTCTTGTGGTTCACGTCATTAACAACTCGCCATATAACATAACCATTCACTGGTAAAATCCTGGAGAATTTAGGGTTGCAGAAGTTGTTGATTATATATAATAACAGTTCCCGTCACAGATTTTCTAACTTCAGATGCTGCCATTAGAAGTTGTTGATTACAATCATATGATTAGTGAATGATGTTCTTTGACAGGCACGGAATCTTTCAGCTTCTGAGTGGCTGGGCTGATGGACCGAACATGGTAACTCAGTGTCCGATTCGACCAGGACATACATATACCTACAGGTTCAGCATCGTCAAGCAAGAGGGTACTCTCTGGTGGCACGCTCATGTCTCGGTGCTCCGAGCAACAGTTTATGGAGCGCTCATTATTCGACCAAGACTCGGCTTTTCGTACCCTTTCCCAACACCTTACAAAGAAGTTCCCATCATATTAGGTATGTATGTTGAGTCATTGGACTGTTCTTTTGCAAGCTATTGACTTCATCAGCATGGCATAATCCTGAAGAGTTTTCGCCTGAAAACTCGGTGATATCTATATAGAAGTGAGGGATGGCGAAAGGTTGTTACCTCTGTTCACTCAAAGTCAACCAACCAAATTCTATTTCATTGAGTTTTGTAGTTGAGTTCGAGGATAAATTATTATTATTATTTAATTTGAGAGAGGTCCGTTAAGTAATTTTCAGTTTCTATTTTAATTTTTCTTTTAAATAAAAAGACGTGATTATTATTAGAGTATCCCGTATTGATTAAACATGAGAATGTTAAAAGGTTTATAAATGGTAGGAATCAATTATCCAAATGATTGATTTTAGTTATTTTGACCATAATTGACTCAAGCGTAATTCTTATTAGTGGATTCTACACTATACTTATATTAAAAATTTTAATATGGTATCGGAATAGGTTTAGTCAAGATTATTAATTTTTTGATTGTTCATCTGGATCTCTAGTCCCAACAGCCTTCTTTGCTGGTACTAATGTGATTATATTTTTAAAAACAAAAACATGATTATTTGTTGGTATTAATGTGATAATATTTTTATTACAGATAATAATTACATAATTGATAAAACTTAAAGGTAAATTATTTTAATTAAATATATTTTTTATCTCTTATATAATATTTATCAACAGAATGTTAATAAAATTATTTATTTTATTAAAATAAATAATTTAAAATTAACTTTTTATTTATAAATTGGTATATATTTTAATTATTAAATCAAAATTTATTTTAAATTTTCATAATTTGAAGATTTTTAAAATTTAATTATATTTATAAATAATTATTTCATTTAAATTAATTAATTTAACTATCAAAATTAAGTAAATTTATTAATTAAAATTAAATTATTCAGAATTCTTATTAACAATTAATTTTAGTTAATTGGATGTATAATATTAAATTAAAATTTTCATAATTCTTATAAAAATTAATATATTAAATAATTAAATAAAATATATCCAGTCTACTCTTAAATTGATAAATAAAATTTAAATTTGTTTAAATTAAAAAAGTTTCGCAGAAGACCGATCCGATCCGATCGTTACAGTAGTAATAACATTAGATCTCCAACATCATTATTGCAGGACAGTGGTGGAAGGCAAATGTTGTTGACGTCGAAAACGAGGCACTTGCCACAGGCGGCGCACCAAACATTTCCGATGCCTACACCATTAATGGACGACCCGGAGACCTTTACAATTGCTCTACGAGCCGTGAGTTTCTCACTGTTTTGAGTCTGCATGCATGCTTCTAATGATTACTAAATTGTTTCCATTTTCGTCAGCGATCTACGAGCTGGATGTGATTCCAGGAAAAACCTATCTCCTCCGTATCATCAACGCTGCACTCGATAATCAACTTTTCTTCAAAGTAGCTAATCACAGACTTAGAGTTGTTGGAATTGATGCTTCTTACACAAACCCTTACGACACCGACGTTGTTGTCACCGGCCCCGGTCAGACGGTGGACGCTCTACTCACCGCCGACCAACCTTGCGGATCGTATTACATGGCAGCTAGCCCATATATGAGCGCTGAAGGTGTAAACTTCGACAATAGTACCACAAGAGGTCTCTTAGTCTACTGTGGCTCCACATCAACCTCCCCTGTAATGCCTCAAATGCCAGCAACTAACGATACTCCGACAGCTTACACGTTCTACAGTAACATCACAGGCCTCGCCGGAGGTCCCCACTGGGTACCGGTTCCGATGAAGATTGACGAACACATGTTTGTCACTGTTAACCTTGGGTTGTCAGAGTGTGGGACGAACACCACTTGTGATGGACCATTCGGGGCACGATTGTCTGCTAGTATGAACAACCACTCCTTTCAGTTGCCCACAACCTTGTCCATGTTGCAGGCGTTCTTCTTTAACGTTGATGGAGTCTACACTACAGATTTCCCTGATAATCCTCCGATTGTGTTCGATTACACCAACGCCAGTAACAGTTTGGACACATCCCTTCTCTTTGCACCTAAAAGAACAAGCGTAAAGGTGTTAAAGTACAACTCCAACGTTCAGATTGTTTTGCAGAACACGGCGTTGATCGGAGTTGAGAGTCATCCCATACACATTCACGGATTCAACTTCCATGTCTTGGCTCAAGGATTCGGGAATTACGATCCTGTCAATGGCCCTAGCAAGTTTAATTTTTATAATCCGCAAGTTCGAAACACCATCGCCGTGCCTGTAGGAGGTTGGGCAGTCATTAGATTCACGGCGAACAATCCTGGTAATTTGAACACTTACATGTTCCCAACGTAAATCTTTTTCTTTCTGTAAGATCGTAACATTTTGGCAACTGGACTTGCAGGTGTCTGGTTGATGCATTGTCATCTAGACGTGCACTTGCCATGGGGACTCGCCTCCGTCTTCTTGGTTCAAAATGGGCCGACACTGTCGTCTATGTTACCGCCGCCACCGGCTGATCTGCCACAATGTTAGAGATTGTTACGATAACACGTGCATTAGTACACCATCATTGTTTTTGCATCTGTTGAGTTCGTGATTGTTAAGATTAACAAAGCAAAAAATATTTTATTTCAATTGTAATAATCATTACTGAAGATTCTTTCAGTTTAAACCGTATCTATACGGTAGGAATCAAATCTCTTGTTCCGAGGATAATGTTTCTAGATATTATGTTTTATTAAATCTCATCAACATAATTACGTAGACTTTATATAAATATATGAATGAGATTTAATGAAACAAAATTAGAACAGAGTAATTGGAACAAGGATTTAGTGTGATGCACCGATGTACTTGTTTGATTCTTCTCATTATGTAATAAATCTAAGTGTACTTGGTTACTCTTATTAAAAAAATTATTTTTATTAAATATTATTTTTACTATTTGGTCACTAATAATTACTAAAAATTAGCTAGAAAATATTTTCCTTAATTAACTTATTACAAAAGCTTTTAGATATCTTGGAATTTTATTTATAATTAACTATTTACTTAAAGAAAAAGTTGGTAACCAATTCAATTTTATTCTTCAAACTAAAATTTGTTCGAGTTTGAATAATTTAGCTTAAGTTTAAAGTTAGTAATTTAACCTTGGTCCAAATTCAATCGGTCAATTCGAATTCAGATATCTCGAGCTTGAAGCTAATAATTTAAATTGTCTCATAATTTAATAAAATAGACTTAATTTCAAACAAAATGATATCGTTTTATTCAATAATTTTACGGTGAAGTTTCATTGGATGGGATCTCTTTCTTTTGTGATTGGTTAATAGTTGAAAATTTTGAAGCCTAGTTGGGCTTTGAACCAGAAGGACAAAGATTGAAGGCATGATATTGTGTAGAGAGCAGGGGGGAGTAGAAGAACTATTGAGTAGTTTTTTTGGTGATCTGGTATTCAATTTATATGGTTAAGAGTAGTTTTGGATCATCCGGTGACGGGTATAATATTAATTTAAGATTTTATTAGTCTTGTGTTAGAATGAGGCTCTCTTCAGCTGATTTGAGTCCACAAACCCAGGAAGGTGTGTATTAGCTTGCTTGTAGATTTTTTGGACTTCATTACTTTTGGTGCGATTCTCTCATACACGCTCAAACTGACACTCACACACTCACCGACCTTTGCACGGGCATATATTGTTCGTCTCTTTCTTGAGGGAATGGACATTGTTTTTGGTGAAGTGACTGTTAGGGAACGGCATAATGAGAATACCATAATTGTCGTGTATATGTTAGTATGTTAGCTCAACCAGGACCCTGTAACTGTGTGGTGATAATTAGGATATCCTAAATTAGCGTGGTTAATTTCCTAGACTTTAGGAACAAGTTGTTGTATTACTCTGTCTATTAAAGGCCTAACGAAAGTGATGATAATACAAGAAATTATTCTTAAACGTATATTCTTGATTTGATCATGGTATCAGAGCAAGGCCTTGTAACCCCGTATCTCCATTCTCCCATAATCTTCTTCTTCTTCCACCAAAAAACACCATGACTTTCGTCCCTCAACCTTCAAACCCTACCACTCAATCTCCATCACCAACTATCCATATTCAATCTGAAAATTATGTTTTTCATGCAAGTGTGAGTCTGAATGAAGAAAATTATGATGTGTGGTCTCAACTTATGGAGATGTACGTCGCCGGACGCAAAAAACTTGATTACATTTTGGGGAAAACACCTCCCCCAGTCGAAGATGAACCCTCGTACACAAAATCGTATGCTGAAAATCAAAAGGTTAAAGGTGGAAGGCACTTTTTTTTTAAAGAAAAAATTGAATTAAATTAATAAGTGAAAAGACAGAGTACATGATGTCTAAGGGCTAACCCATTCACACAATAAGATCAGTGAATAAAACACACAGTAAGATCAATGAACAGCTAGTAGTAGTAAACTTGCGAGGGAGGGCTGTTAAGTTAGTGCATGAGTGGACAGTAAAAGAATCTCCTGAACTCCTTTAGTGGTTTCCACCGTTAGTTGTTCCCATGTGCGGCACTTATCCTGAAATCTTCTCACATTTCGCTCCTGCCAGATGGTTCGAATTGTCAACCCCAAAGCAATGGTAAAGGTATCCCGCGTAGTAGTCGGAAGAGATGCAGTAGATGTGAGGTAGTGAAGGGCACCATCAAGAGAGTTGTCGGACAAATTCCAGCCACAAAAAGACCGGACCTATGTCCAGACCTGTAGAGCCATGGGGCATAAAAAGAATAGGTGATTACGTGATTCAACATGCAGTGAACAAAGGGGGCAGGATTGGGCCAGGTCAACAAAGGACAGCCAATCAGAAGTGCTAAATCGATTCCTGACGGTTAACCAGAAGAGAAAGGACACTTTGGGAGGAAGACTCGGGTGCCAAACAATGGAGCTCCAATCCACGCAAGGTAGTCGCATCCTCAAAGAGTCCATTATCCATTTGGTTGTCAACTGGGAAGAGTTCTGTTCTTCCATAAAAGAATATCGGGGCTATTGGAAGGAAGGTATGAGGGTGTAAGAGATCGGAGGTATTCAAGAAAGTCCCAAGTGTTGTCCCTGATAAAGTAACTCATCCTCGTATTGAGGGGGAAGGAAAGGAGAGTGGAATCAGAGGTTTGGCGTTGGTGAAGGGGTCCATCCCCGGTCCAATTATCAAACCAAAATGAGATCAAATCCCCATTCCCAATTTTGCAGGAGATGTCAGGTTGGATGGAGTCCTTTAGGAGAAGCAATTGGTTCAGGAAATGAGAGTGAGAGGGGCATACCCGAAGTTCCCATATACTTCTTCCTTTGAGGAAGTAAGAGTGAATCCAACGGAGCCAAATGGATTGCTTATCTTGGAGGATCCACCATAATCTCCGAAGTATGAGAGAGCGGTTCGTGAGCTTGAGGGAAGTGAGGCCTAAGCCTCCTTCAGTTTTCGGAACACAAATGTCCGATCATTTAACCTTGGTAATGCCTCGCGTTCCTTCCCCATGGTTCCACAGGAAGTTCCGGAACATGTACTCCACCGTTTTAATAACACATTTGGAGAGAAAGACGTGGGAGCTCCAATATAAGTGGAGAGAGTTGAGAATGGATTTGATAAGTTGGAGCTTGCCCACATAAGAGAGAAATCTGTTGGCCCAAAGGTTCAGACATTTCTGTATTTTTTCTATAAGGGGAAGACATTCAGAAAACCAAAACCTTTTAGTGGAGATGGGTAACCCCAGATGGAGCATCGGGGGGGCTGCATCACCATTCCAGTGGCCTGAGATATAGCTCCTTCCAGATGCAACGCACTACGGGAGAGAAGAAACCGACTCTTCTGAAGATTGATCTCTAATCTCGAGAGAGTAGAGAACCGCTGCAGGGCATGCATGAGGGTATTGATGGAATCGAGCTTAGCTCCACAAAAGAGGAGAAGATCATCCGCAAACGAGAGATGAGTCAATTGTACCTTCTTTGTGCAGGAATGATCGCTGAAGTTGGTGTTTGCCAGGACTTCCTTTTTAAGAAGAGAGCTCAGTGCTTCCATACATAGAATAAAAAGGTAAGGTGACATGGGGTCACCCTGATGTAAACCTCGAGGGGCGTGGAAGTAATCTGAGGGGAAATCATTAATAAGCACTGAGAAACTGGCAGTAGATGCACTCCTTAAGCCAAGTGATAAAGAGATGCGGGAAGCCATGTGTTTCTAGCAAAGCCTAAAGAAAGTTCCAACTAATACTATCAAAAGCCTTCCGATGATCAACTTTAATAGTACAGTTAGGCGTGGAGTGTTGTCTAGTGTATCCCTTCAGAAGCTCCTGAACAATGAGTATGTTATCACCAATTTGTCTGTTGCTAACAAACGCACCTTGGGTATCACTAATGAGGGAGGGGAGAACTTTCGTGAGTCTTTTTGCCAAAATCGTCGAAATAATTTTATAGAGGACATTGGAGCATGCAATCGGTCGATAGTCACTGAAATCCACAGGAGCGGAGCATTTAGGAATGAGGCAAAAAAACAATTTGTTGATTTCGTTGAGTAGCCGGCCGTTAAAGAAGAATTCATAGATAGCATCCTTGATAAATGGTCCAGTAGTCGACCATGATTTCTGGTAGAAGCATGCATTCAAACCATCAGGACCCAGTGCTTTGCTGTCTTTCATAGCGAATAACACCTCTTCGATCTCCTTAGCATCGACCATTTCAGTGAGGGAAGCAGCCTCCTCAATGGAGAGCCGAGTAGCAATAATGCCAGATAGCTCTTTAGGAGTGGTAGAAACCAAGCTAGAAGTGCCAAGTAAATTGGAGTAATATCGAACAACTTCATTTTGCATGTTCTTGAGGTCATGGAGTTGTCTACTATTGGGTAAGGTGATAAAATGCATGTAGTTTTGATTTCGTCGAGCTAAGACAGGGTTAAAGAAAAATTTGGTACATTTGTCACCATCTTTCAACTAGTAACCCGCGCTCGTTGTTGTATAATGGAGGAGTGGGCATGCACCGCATTCATGTATTTCAAGTAGGCTTGTTTCTCTTGGCCGCGGATAAGCAAATTCAAGGGGAAGGAAGCACATTGTTGTTAGCTGGCGATTAGCTCTTGACGGGCAGAATGGACCGCATAAGCCGTATCTGGATAGGTAGAAAAGTGGAGAGCTTTGAGTTCCGATTTAATACCTTTAAGTTTGTGGACACACCGGTATTGCATGGTCCCTCGTACCTCAACCGCGGATCCCCTTCGACATACATCAATAAACCTGGGATCACGGGCTAAATAATTATTAAAATGGAATGGTGACCTTTGTGGTACAGCCGGGAAAAGCTTGGTGATGATGAAGGGAGTATGATCCGAAAACAATGGCTCAGTGAAGTTAGCATAGCTGTCAGGAAACTGTGTCAACTAGGCAACATTTACAAGGGCTCTGTCGAGTTTTTTCTGAATGAACCATCTAGAAGTTTGTTTGTTTGTCCATGAGAAAGTATAGCCCATTTGTTTCAGGTCAGCTACACCAAGTTGATCAACAAAATCCTTGAGGTCAGGAGAGTAGTTGTGGAGTCAGCAATTGCCTTGAGCTTCAGAACTATATATCGTAGTATTAAAATCCCCCCATAGCAACCAAGGTGATGTAATGCCAATTCCAAGATTCAGTAGATCCATCCATAAAGCTCTGCGTTGAAATCCATGGTTACTAGCATAAATGAAAGACATAATAGTGGTTACCTGCTGCTGAAGAAAGAAAACCCGAAGGTAAGAAAACCCGAAGGTGCATCACCTGATCGGATGTGTGAAGGATGTCGATTCGGACGACATCCTCATTATAACAGACAATAATTCGACCCAAAATATGATGAGAATGGTTGGAGATAAATGTCCATTGCAGGCCAAGGAGCTGCAGTTTGTCAACCTTGTCCAGCTTTATTTTAATTTCCAAGAGACCAATAATATGAGGCTTTTCCATCATGACAAAATCCCTTAAAGTAGCTTGTTTTGTTAGGCAGTTTAATCCTCTTACATTCCATACGACGATGGACATCAATGAGTGAATCGGGAATTTTTTTTCTTGCTCCTGTGGGAGCGTCTTCTCGCCACTTTCTGGCACGGGGAAGGTGTGGTAGTGGTTTGGGTAGCCACCACTACAGGTTCTCCAACATCCAAAGAGCTAGTCTGGTCATCAGCGGGAGGCGGAGGAGTTTGAGGAGGGGGAAGCACACAATTATCATCAGCTGGAGGAGAGCTACAAGTCGCCTCCGAGGTGGTGGCTAGAGAGCCCGCAGGTACCGAGTCAGCATGGGTAATCACGGGAGTCAGTGGTTCTGCACGAAGTTCAGCTGTCACTGGAGAGATGTCTGCGACCAGGGGAGCCTCAACTTCCTGATTAGGAGGGTTTAGATTCATCAACTCATGGTATGAACCTGTTCAGAATACCAGGCCCGTTGCTTTCCATATTTGTCCGTGGGTCATCGTCGAGGGCTTCCAATGGTATGTTATATCTACAGTATCCTCCCGGAGATTGTGATCCTCACCCAGGCGCATGATGGGAATGGCAGTTGGGAGATCCTGAGATAACTCCACATTCACACAAATCCGTACATAGCCTACACGCTTCTTCATGGCTGTGGTTTCGTCAAAGCATATCGATTTGCCAATGTATCTAGCTAGAGAGCTAAGTCCCTGGGTAGTCCAATATTCAAGGGGCACATTGTGAAAGTTGATCCAGAGAGGAACATTGTGTATCTTGATAGTGTCAAGATTGAGGCTAGGTTGCCACTACTGGAGGAAAAGAGGTTGATTGCCATAATGCCAAGGTCCCTCCTCAAGTATTCTGTGTGCTTCAGCTTTGGAGGAAAACTTGAATAACATGAGATGGTCTTCAGATAGTAGTACATCTGTAAGGCCCTTACCTTTCCACTGCCAATGAGCCCAGCGGTGAATGAGTGGGAAGGGGGTCGGTGATCGAAGAAAAAACCCATTAGTGTCGTCTCCCAGTTACGGGCACCATCCTTCAAAACGTCAATCTCAGGGCAGACAATGCGCTTCCCTTCGAGCTCCTTAGGGGGCAGATAGGAAAGATGGGTATCAATAGTGTCGCCAACAATCTGTTTCCAGCTCTTCTTCATGGGAGCAGGAGAGTGAGCGCCGGGGGTAGGGGGTGAGGTCCAGGGAGCAACAAAAGGGGGGGGCCAGGCTGGGAATTCCATGCTGAC
>JANQBM010000005.1:188272-199321 GCA_025594535.1 Erythroxylum domingense
ATGAAAGAACAAGCAGTGCAGATTAAAGTTCTAACATCGAGGCAAATCAATGGGTGGAGGAGGAAGAATAGACGACGATGTTGCTCCATTTTGAACAACAAAAGCCATTCCTAGCCCCCAGGGCAAGTGCACATCTAGATGACAATGAAATGTCCAAACACCTGCAATTCCAAGTCCTGGAATTATATAATCTGATAAAGAGAGAAGCAACTTAATGTTGTAAAAACATGCATTACCTGGGTTGTTTGCTCTGAATCTAATGACTGCCCAACCTCCCACAGGCACACCAATGGTGTTGCGAACCTGCGGATTCACAAGATTAAACTTTTTAGGACCATTGACAGGATCATAGTTTCCGAACCCTTGAGCCAGAACATGGAAATTGAATCCATGAAGGTGCATGGGGTGATTCTCGGTGGTAATCAGCGCAGAGTTCTGCAGAACAATCTCCACGGTAGCGTTGTACTTCAGCACCTTTACGCTTGTTGATTTGGGAGCAAAAAGGAGGGATGTATTCAAGCTGAGACTTGAGTTAATGTAATCAAATTGAAGAGGAGGATTATCAGGGAAATCGGTGGTGTAGACTCCATTAACGTTGGAGAAAAAAGCTTGCAACATCGACAAGGTTGTCGGAAGCTGAAATGACTGGTTGTTCATACTAGCAGAGAATCTTTGCCCCAATGGACCCTGACAAGTGGTATTCACGTCACAAGCAGACAGTCCGAGGTTAACGGTGATAAACATGTGTTCGTCGATCTTTGTCGGAACCGGGACCCAGTGAGGACCTCCGGCGAGACCTGTGATGTTACTGTAGAACTTGTGGGCTGTTGGGGTGTCATTGGTTGGTGGCATTTGAGGCATTATCGGTGAACTTGAGGACGAATCATCATAAAACAGGACTGCCCTTGTGGTCGTATTATCGAAAGCTGAGCCAACTTTGGTTACGTAGGGGCTCGCCGCCATGTAATAAGATCTCGCTGACTGATTAGCGGTGAGAAGAACGTCGACTGTCTGGCCGGGGCCGGTGACCACAACGTCGGTATCGTAAGGTGTTGTATAAGAACCATCAACGGCTACAACTTTCAGACTGTGGTTGGCGATTCTGAAGAAGAGTTGATTATTGACTGCGCTATTAATGATGCGAAGAAGATAGGTTTTTCCTCGTCGCACTTGAAGCTTGTATGTACCTCTTGAGCAATTGTAGAGATCTCCAGGTAGTCCATTAATGGTGTAGGCATCGGAAACATGTGGAGCACCGCCGCTGGCAAGTGACCGGCTCTCCAGGTCAAAAACACTGGACTTCCACCACTCTCCTGCAACATCATCAGTCCCATTAGTCCACCATTAATCGTCAAGAGAGAGAAGAGCGAGCCAAATGATACGTACCCAATATGATGGGAACTTCTCTGTAAGGATTGGGAAAAGGGTATTTTTTGCCGGACTTTGGACGGATAATGAGAGCTCCATGGACGGTTGTTCGGTGCACAGAGACATGAGCATGCCACCAGAGAGTACCCTCTTGATCGGTAACGTTGAACCTGTAGGTATATTTTTGTCCTGGTTGAATGGGACACTGAGTTACCATACTTGGTCCATCTGCCCAGGCACTTAGGAGCTGAAAGATTCCATGCCTGAAACAACATAGGATTAAGGTCTTAAACGGCCAAATCTTGCTATTTTGATGTTTTAAAAATAGTATTAGTAGCAACATAATCTAGGTCTGGTCCGAGGCTGATTGGGTCTGGATTATTCAGCTCGACTCGACTCAAACAATCGAACAAACCAAAGCTCATTTGGACTTCGGTTCAATATGATCTTTTACACACCTTATTCAACTTTTTTTTTTTGTTGGTAAAAGCGATAAAAAAAACAAGCTATCGCCTTAAAAAAGCAAACGAACACTGATTATTGAAAAGCAAGCCTTCATCCTTGGACTCGGAAAATCCTAAATGGTACACCAATAATTGCTAGATGATCCTTGACAAGCTAAAAAATCTGCACATTAATTTGCTTCCCTCAACACATATGAGATAAAGAGCATAGCTAATTTTTCTGCATTAAGGATCTAATCTTCACAACTAGAGACAATTATGGGTGAAAGGTAGGACAAGGCTTATTAATAAGAGTCATTGCTTCCAAGAATCTGACTCTACAAGAACATTTCGATACTCCCGATCTCAGACAAATATCAAACCATGACGAATAGCTTGGAATTTTGGAACCATATTAGTAGTATGACCAATAAATCTTGAGAAACTAGAAATCTAATAGCTCATATCATTTTGAATGATTCCACCAAACTTAGCATCGTTCAAGTTATCCAAGGAATTTTCGTCAATGTTAAGCTTAACAAAACCGGTCGAGAAAACAATCTATGAAATCCATCTATCCATCCAGTATTCCAGACATTGCTTGTCGTTATAACAATGAAAACATATTTTTAACATTTTAAAATGATTAAAAAAAAAAACATGTTTCAACTTTTTAAGAAAAGTTAAATTGCATAACACTCATTTAGTGGATTAAACTCAACTCATGGTAGTTCTATGTAAAGAAAAATCAGCTGAGGGTTCTGTTTTTTCAGGATTTACCAGTGAATGGTCATGTTATAGGATGACTTGTTAATGACATGAACGACCATAGTATCACCCTCACGAACAACCAATGTTGGACCTGGAACACTTTCATTTACTGCAATTACCACCTGCCTTGTGCAGAGTCGCTGGACGGTCAGATTTTTCACCTGAAACATTCATATTAGAGTCAGATTCAAGCCTGCAATTTCATCTTCTAGGTTCTGAAACAAAAAATATTAATGATCCTGATCTTTTCTTCCATTATATGAACAATCCTGTGCATGCCACCTTCTACAGATGGAATGGTACAGAACCAAGCTACAGATTGACAATGGAAGTAGAGAGATCACAAATCAATTACTACTAAAGTGTGCTCCACAATTGCAGCGGAAGCCATGGATGAACATATAAGTAGTAAAGCAAAAGCTAACAACAGTAACAGAAGACGAGACATGTCAAGGAGCAGAGAGAAGGAAAGAGGTTGAATATGCTGAAAAGAGAAGAGAAGAGAAGCACTTATTTATACAAATCAAAAGGGATTTCAAAGAACGTTTAATATAATCTTAGTCAACTTGTTAGGATCGTTAGCTGGATCAGCAGTTTGATCCATTACTTGTAATTCTTGAGTCTTACGTAGAAGTTGCATGGTCAGTACTCTTTTTCTTTCCAGCTTGGGATCTTCCTCCATGTCAAAGGCCATTAACAAACTTGCATGCAACCTTGGCATATCATTTCACGCGTATATAACAAAGTTGCAAAGGAGTTGACTGATAATACCGTTTACAATATATTTAAAAAATTATAAAATAATATTTTTAATTTTATAAAAATATAAAAATAACTTTAAAATTTTTAATTATGGAATACAGATTATTTTATGATTTTAAAGTAATTTTTAAGATTTTGATTTATTATTTCTTTGAATAAAATTTTCTTAATATCAATATAATTATATTTTTACAATTAATAATCGTTAAGTACTAAATAAAAGTAGAGATAAATTTATTAAATAATTAAATTTTATTTTAAGATCTTTATATAATATGTTTTAATAAATATAATAATTAAATATATATTATTACAGTGAATAATTAAATAGTTAAAATTTTTAAAAAATTTATAAAATAATTTTAGTTACTAATATATATTTTTATTTGCTAAAATTAATGTTATTAGTTAGGAATTAATTCATTATATTTAAAATTTATTTATTTCTTAAATAAATATCAAATATTAAAAATATAATTAAAATAATATTTATTTAAATAATTAATTATAAATTAATTTTATTAATAAATGATAATAATAATCAAACATATTTAGTAAACAACACAAATAAATTGTGATATAAAAACAAAATTAATTTTTATAAATTTTTAAGTTAGAAATAAAAAAACTAAATCGAAATAAAAAATACAACCAAACAACATCCTTAAAATATTAAACAATACAAATAAATTCTGATATAAAAACAAAACTAATTTTTATAAATTTTTAAGTTAGAAAAAAAACTTAATTAAATATGAATTAATCAATAAATCGAAATAAAAAATACAACCAAACAACATCCTTAAAATATTAATAATTTGACCCTTCAAATATAATCTATATTAGAAAGAAAAGCAAATGTTAGCAACTTGATATAAAAGAAAACCTAATTTGCTTTTGCAAGAAGGGATAGACTTCTTAGACTACCATAGTAATAATATTAAACAATTAAATAATAATATTTTATGTAATTACTCATAAAATGATAAATTACTTTTTATTTAATAAAATTAATTATTAATAACTTTTATTCATAATTATAATATATTATGAACTTCCTGTTAAGTGACTGTTTCACCACAATAGCTAAAATTAATTAAGTTGGCCTCACACAATAGTTTAAATTGATAGGATTTGAATTCACGACTATTTGATCATAGAGGCTTCGATACCATATTAAATAGCCATTTCACCACAATAGCTTAAGCTTATGTGTAAGATCAATTTAATTAGTTTTATATATTCACTATCACTTCTTTGTATTTGCAAGAGAATGAAGTGTCGTATATATATATATATACAGCAGCATCGGATCAGTAACAATTTTACCCGATACATAAAGTCTAAAAAACTTTAATAATACGTAATCTTACTCTTAATTATTACAAATACTGTTTCTACATAAATGTTCTATATAGGTGTGTCTGTGTGTATAATTGTTTATCTTCTATATAGGTGTGTCTGAGTGTGTTATTGTTTATCTTCTTCCTGGTTGCTTGGTCTTCCTGTTATAATGGTGGAAGTGGAGGTTGGACCGTTCAATGGGGGAAGATTCCTGTTGTGTTTCAGGACAATAAACAAATGAAACGATTGTAATATTGACTTTCTGATTATCGTTGAACAGAGGACATGCAAATGGACTCAGATACAAGTTTTAAATCGACAGCTATATATACAGAGCATTGCCATGAACACAAGAAAGTATAACGGTCGAGGAAATGTCAACTTTCAGGAATTAATTGACTTTGGGACGAGTTTAAAATTTTAAAAAATTCAAGCTTTGATTTTGAAATATTAAAAATAGAAAACTATTTTTTATTAAATTTTGTTTGAGTTCGAATCTTAAAAATAAGAAACAGATCTTCTGTTTCCATTTCTCAATTCCTACTCAATGCCTACAATTGTCATCCACAAATTTCCTTTTGTCTCATTTGTTTATGTTAAACTTTGTGGATAATAGTTATTAGGCATGGGATAGGACTTAAGTAAACCTACAAATGATTTCATGCCTAGAAATAAACAGGTTGGAGTACACTTTTTTTGTTAGAGTGTTTTAACTCTAGGCTACTTAAATTTGTCTACATATTTGTGCAAATTTTATATAAATATGTGAATAAAATTTAATAAAACATAAAAAACGAGTTAAGTAAACAGAAAATTTGATTCTGAAATAAACACCAATTTTTCCCCAATTTGGATCAAGTTTGGAGTTTAAAAGAAACTGATTTGAAAATTACTTTAATATAATAGGCCTATAGTTAGGAATGTCAATAGATCGGATCGGGCTAGAGCTCAGGTCACGGTGGCCCGTGGATGGGTATATCAACAGCCCAGTCGGAGTATGGGCTAACTAACTCGTGGTTCGGGCTATGTTTCGACAAGTCATGGCTGCCATATTATTTTTTTAAGCAAAAACTTTTAAAACGATGTCGTTTTTGGAAATAACTGACAGGTTACGAGTCAAGCCGACAGGTCCAAACTAACTATAATCGGCTCGTAACCCATCCGTAATTAGGTCAACCCAGATTAAAAGTGAGCCGGGTCAATTTTGCTATCTCTACCTATAGCTTGCAAGTTTGGACCGGAAGGATTCATATCAAGCCAAGAGAGACTAGTACTTTGCAGTTACTTAAAATCACAACCATTCAAGTTTGGCCCAAAAAGTTTATACTCATGCACACGTCCAAGCTAAATCCTGATTAGACCCGAGACATCTAGTCTAAGTCCGAGTTTGATTAGATATAGATGGTGCAAAATTTAGTCCGGTTTGATTTTTTATTTTAGAATTAAAATAAAAAATGAAATTGTTTATAACAATTAAGGATAGTAACTAGGCCTACACTTGACCCTTTCCAACCCACCAAACCTTAGGCCCAATTTTTTGAAAAATTAAATCTTGGGTTATCTAAGCCCGACTTGGTCAAGCCATAAGTCTAACTCTTATAAGCAAAATAATGTTATTTTATATTTTAATTTATAATAAAAAATCAGGCTAAGCTGAGTTGAGCTCGAGATTAGGTTGAGCTATCTTAGGCCCAATTGAGCTTAGGTTTGAACTAATTGTCTAGAGCTTGATCAAACTTTAAGTTAAATTCGGGTACTAATAGCAAGGAATTGGGGCTCGGATTCGGCCGACCAAGTCTATTGTCGTCCTTACACAAAATGCACAACCCCACCGCCTTTCCTTTTATTTTTTTTTAAAAATTAAACTATTTTTTATTATATTAACTGATACAAAAAATAAATAAAATAAAATATTTTGATTTTTTTCAATTAAATTTTTATGCACATGCTTCTGATATTACAAAGAAAGCATAGTCGCCAGCTAATTGGTCCAGGTGGCGTTCAATGAGTCGAGAGCGCGTGTCATGAAATTGTAAAAATTTCGATAACTGTGTATCATTAGATGCCCACTTGTCTTTTGATGATTTTACGAATACCAACTTCTAGTTTTGTATAATTGCATTTATATCACAATAAATTTTAATCTCGACAAACAGACAAAATGTTAAATTAATTAGACTTTTGGCTCGAATTCAAATTAAGAATAATCTAAACTATTTTATGATATTAATTATAACAAAATGATGTTATATCAAACCGTGTCAAGCTCGGATTGATCTGCTCCTAGCCCGCTCCGCCCCACCCTATCTCACCTATGGCTATATATATGTTTTAAAAAATTAAAAAATGATATTATTTTTTACATTTCAACTTCAGCCCATGATCCAATTGGACCAAACAATTTTGACTTGTAAAGGGCAAATTTAACATTCTTATATCAAACTTTAAATTATTTAGTATTTTTCTTAGTTATTTAGCCTAAGCATTTTTTATTTAGTCTGAATTTTTGTTTGTAATAACTTGTTTGTTTTATTTATTTACCTGTCTTCGTTATAATATGTGTATTTATTTACTAATTTTATCTTTTATTTTTATTTATACCTTATTCTATATTTATTTTTATTTATTTATTTATTTTCTTATTATCTTTTATGTCTTTTTTATTTTTTATTATTTTTAATATGTATCTTTTTTCACATTGGTTTATTGGAATTTTCCTTTTTATCAGTTGGGAGTAAAATATATTATCTTTATTACATCCGATATTAAAATAAAATAGAGGGGCATTATTAAAATAATTTAAGTTTAAATTTAATTAATTTAATCTTAATTTAAATTCTGACTAACTTATTCAATATTTACTCGGAAGTGCATGACTCAGGGTTTCACCGATATTAAAAGAAAATAGAGGGGCATGCTTGCAAATACACCATATAATATTCTTACAGTCAGCAAGCACTCAGGAGAGTGAATCAGAGAGTTGCAGCAGAAGAGAGTATACGTATTTAATTTTCACAGCCTCCAAGCCAACTTCCACCATTATTCTTTACTTTGCTTCTATGCTTTATGCGGTCACGCAAAGCAACAAACCCTAGGAAAGCAAATTCCCAAATGGGTTCATCTCACAAGCCCTAGAAGTTCAAAGCTATCAAACAAAGTACACCCCATATTCAGTTGGAAAAACCCAGTTCATAAATGGCCAAGTTCCTCACTTTCACCTACTTCGTTTCAATAACTTTCCTAATTTCCTACTTTAATTTCATCACTGCAGACCCAAATCTCTCATTTTCTTTCCAAAGTTTCCGTAAAGATCAAAACTTTAATTCCAACATTGCTTTGTATGGTGATGCCAAGATTGTTGATGATGGTTCATCGGTTCAGCTAGCTAACTCAGTGAGTTTCAGCAGAGGAAGAGTCATGTACAGGAGACAAATCAAGCTTGTCGAAGGTAATCCTGGAAAGATGGTTTCTTTGTCCACGTACTTCTCGTTTTTGATGTCCCCAGATGATGGATATGGGTTGGCTTTTATTATGGTTCCTAGTGCTTTTAATGCCAGTGCATTTGATAATGATCCATTAGAGACAAAGAAGAGTGATTTTAAGATTGTTTCTGTTGAATTTGGTTCATTTAAGGATGCCAAACATGGAGAATTGATGGAGAATCATGTGGGAATTTATTTGGGTGGTTTTGTGTCAGCCAAAGTGAGAAATGCTTCATCTGTTATTGCAATATTTGAGAACAGAACGAGATTGCATTCTTGGATAGATTATGAAGCTAGTACGAAGAGATTAGAGGTTAGATTAAGTCAATCTGGTGGAGTAAAGCCAATTGAACCAATGCTCTCGTACCCTGTTGACCTGTCAAGAATGTGGAATGATGATGAAGTGTTTGTAGGCTTGAGCTCATCAAATGGAAGTTCTTCTGGTACATGTTCCATCTACTCATGGAACTTGAGTCTGCGGAGTATTCCACAGTGGATGCACTCCGAGCCACTGGATCCTCGGGCATTTGTTAAAAATGAGAAGTCTTTGGTAACTCAGAAGAGACGTTATTGTCTGTTGAGAGTGCTTGCTGCTATGATTTTTGGTACTACCTGTGGAGCGCTGGGAGCATTCATTGTGTTGTATTTCTGGACCATCTTTGGCAATAGACGCCCGGTGGTGGTGGTGCCAGAGGAGTTCTCGGAGGATTTTGAGTACAAGAAAGTCAAAGTGGTTGTTGATAAAGTCGCTGAAGATGGGAAGCAGTAGATATGTAAGGATGGCTTTGTGTTGAATGTTTCATGTTGTAAATTCATCCTCTTTTTGAACTTGTATTCGCAGGTTTTGTTGTTGTGCTGTAACCGACCATCAATTGTCCAAATGTAGTTTCTGTTGCATATGGTCTACGTCATTGAATGTTTGAGATTTTCGACTTTAAACTTTAGGATATGGAATGTGGAAGGATTAGCACCCTCTTCTGATGAATTCTTAGAGTAATTAACACTTGATAAAACTCCGTGTATGAAGCCAGATTTCTCTACTTGAATGGCCTTTATGAATCTTCTGATTCATCCCTTTTCCTAGGGAATGGTATATATGTTTGCTTATGTACATTCTTATGGTTTATGCATTTTGCAGCTAACCTTTCCTTTTAAGTATTATTTCTGCTCTGTCTAGTCTTTCTATAGATGCCAATGTTTCATTTAATAGCAAAAGCTGCAATCTTTTTCTAACAATAACAACATCAGGACATAAGCAAGTGCCCACCGTGCAGGAAAACAGTAACACAGATGATATTGGCTCGTGTGTACGGTATGAGACCCGCGTTACTCCTCCAAGAAAGACAGGATCAAGAGCCAGATTGTGTTTGTGTTAGAGATAGCTTCAATGTTAATCAAAGACACCCATAAACGCTGTAGCTTGCAAGCAATCACAACCCTCTGCTTCTTTGCAAAAAACATCAGTCACAGAATCAATCAACTCGGCACCATCAGTGTAATGCCAATCAGCGCAGTTATTTCCCAGCTCTGGCTTGTCCATAAACGAAGTTGTCAGGTCTAAAAATCTGACAATAGGTACTTGTCCTGATAGAATACATTGTACCAAATTCAAGGTCCATCAGGACAGCTCTTGGAACATATCAAGCTGAATATCAGAGTTCCCTTGGTACATTCCTGTCGTGCCAATGCCATGTTCAGTGCAAACCAACTCCCAGAACTTGAATGGGCTAATTCGAGACATTGGCAATCACATTTCTAGAGCACTATTCTTCATTCATTGAACTTGAATGAGAGTCTTTATGAAATTCATAGACCCATTTAAATAACTAAACAGTCCACCATGGCAAAACTGAAATCTTGTCTCCTTATTTGGGAAGATGGTAATTAGGGTTGTCTTTTAGAGTACTCCTCTTTCTCTTTTGCTTTGATAAATTGTCTGAAAGTTTGATGCTTTGGATCAAAGATCTTTGCTTTTTGAAAAATGTTTGTTGGGCGTTAGTGACTTAGTTGTCATGTATCATGATGTTATTCACATCCTGCTTTATCTATCTTTTTAACTCTTTGAATTGAAAATGACTGCAACATCATTTTGTTCAAGTTTTGTGTAAAAAGATGATGGCATTTAAGATCTTTTGACGTTTCTTTTTGAACTTCAAAAGTTGAGTGTAAAAGTTATGATAATATTTTTCATTTGTATATATTAAAAAGTATATATATTTATATTTTTATTGAAAAATATATAAATTTAAAAAATTAAATATGATTATATTAAATTAATATATTTAGTTATATAATTTAAAATCACTTTGTATAAGTACAATGACATAAAAAATTTATTTAATATATTCTTATTTATATGTTTATTATTTATTAAATAAACAATTTATTATATTCTTTTTTATGTATAAGTAATTATTATTTTATATAAAAAATCTTAAAATTTTCAATTTAATCCCTTTTTTTAATTTATAATTCTAACTAATATTTCACCGATATTCTAATTACCAACTGATACCAACCAAAAGATGCATCAATCGATGCTAGAGTCCGATACAAATCTTTCTTATCTGGTATCAGTTTTGTACGGAACAATATTCTGAACAATGTGGGATCGACATTACACAGTATTATCGTCACACATTCAACAATTTATTTGATACAAACCCAAAAGAAAAGATAACAACTATGAATTCTACCGCTCGAAAGATGACGTCTGTAAATTCTACAGATATAAAGAGAAAATATGATAGGATGAGCAGAGGAGAGAATGAGTTAGACAAAGAGAGGTACAATAACAAAGGGAATAAACCACTAGTCTGGAAAGTGTACTCTAGGAGAAAGAATAGTGGGCCAGGGGGAGAGTTAGTTAATAGCTGATG
>JANQBM010000005.1:267340-280085 GCA_025594535.1 Erythroxylum domingense
TGTGGATGAGTTTGACTCGTAATCTTGATTTTCAAAAATAGGAATTTAGCTACTTTCTGGTGTAATTCGGTCATCAAGACACACACACATATATATATATATACATAGAGAGAGAGAGAGAGATGGCGGTGTTGTGATTGTTTTGATGGGTGAATAGTTACCGTCTCAAGTGTAGAAGGAGTAGGTTTGGGGTCTCTCTTTGTCAATATTCCCTATCATTTTGAGTACTTATGTGAAAGAATATTTTTCTCTACCAAATTATTAGATTTTCATGAAAATCAATGTAATAATACAAAAAATTATAAAATAATTTCAATCTCAATATTTACTCATTTTATCGCTTTAAATTTCAGTTAATAATTTATTATAATTAAAGTTAATAATAAATTAAATAAGTCAAATTCTTTATTTCCATTTTAAGGTTAATTCAAATATAAGATTTTATATTAAAATAATGATATTTTAATATTTACTTGAATTAATTGATTCGTTAAAGTTGACTTTTTTAAATTTAAGACCGATTTGATGCTCAGTCAATAAATAAAACGTTTATTGTATCTGTCCAAAGAACTTATTTTAATAGGACTTTGTATACAAAAGTAAGTGATTTGGTGGTAATAAAAGTTGCTTAGGAAGGTTTAGTTTGTCATAAATTGATTCCAAAATACTCATTAGGTATCACCAGAAAAGCAAAACTTAGTGCTAAAGATTTATCCCTTCATGTTTGACCAGTCATAAGTATGTGTGTATTAGAAAGTGACATCCTACTAATCTGATTCTTAACTCACTCTTCCAGACCACATATCCTTCCTTTGGAATATAGGGTGTCACCAAATAGATATGATAGCACATAGATATGTCCATTGACCAAGCCAGGGCAAGTCATGTTGACATGAGCCTTTTTTTTTTCCAAAGACAAAAGATTTATTAAATAACATCAGCCTGGTGAAAAAAAAAAGAGTGCAAACCTAAAAGGGATACAAGAGTAGGAGCAAAAGGTCCAAAACTTTCAAGCCTAAAGAGAACCCAAAGAAAAAGAAAGGGAGAATACTTGAAATAGGCTTGGGTTCTGACTGGGGGCTAATTAGATTCTATGCCTTCAAGCTCTCTTAGATTCTTCACAGCAAACCTCACGATATCAGTGAGGTGGAAAGATTGGTCATTGAAGATTTTCTCGTTGCGAGCGATCCAGATGGACCAAAAGAGGAGTGCGAGCAAAGAAAATTTTTCCATAAATTCCGAAAGCGGCTTGAGGTAATTAACTACCTTCTTAAGCCAATCTTTCATATTTGTTGCAACTATACGATCTGGTCTTAGATTTATGCTTGATAGACCAAACGATTGGATAGCTAGGTCACAATTTGTGAAGAGGTGCAGGAACAATTATGAAGAATTGTTGCAGCAAGGACAATAGGCGACAATTCGAGTCTGTAGGTGACGGTTGAGGTTGAAATTGACCGCCAAAACCTCGTGCCCAAGTCTCCAAAGGAATAATATGATTTTTGGAGAGATTTTGGATTTTCATATTGCTTTCCAAAGAGAGGTATGATCATCATTGAGTTGATTATTAGACCTCATTTTGTTCTGTAGACACCAATACCTTGATTTGAATGAGTAATTGTGATTTCTGTTATAGTGCCAACAAGAGTGATCTGTAGAGCCAGCCGATTGCACTGATTTAATAATTCAAACAACATCCTCTAGGAAGAGCTCCTTCAAATGACTTTCCTTCCAATGAAGTTGGTCATCTAATAGGTAAGCGACCAACCTTTCTGCTCCATTTTGACAATCAGGTTTAATTGCTTCTTCGCCTGTTCTTGGGGATCTGATGGAATCCATCAGTCCTGCAAAAGTAATGTAGAAGATCCATTAGCAATTTGAACTCTAGTACTGAACGATATAATTTTCCTTCCATAGATGATAGTTTGTCAACCTTAAGATGGGTTGGTGCCTTTTCGGGCTTTTAGGAAGGTAGTGTGGGGGAAGTAACGACTTTTAAGCACCTTTGCAATGAGACGTTATTTTATGTTGGAAGTCAAATTGCTCGAGTCATTCAGCTCGAGTTTAATACTAATTCTCAATATTTATAGTCCGATCAACTCAAGACATAAAGTTTAAGGTTTAAAAAGTTCAATCGGTATTACATCGACATAAAATCGGTTAAAGATTGAATAAAATTGAAAATTTTGAAAAATGATTTAAAAAGATTGTCATTACTTATTAAAAAATTTAAAGTTTAATTTAAAAAAAGACTATTAAATAAAAATTAATTGGTTTACTGTTGTTTATAGAAACTAATTAGTCTATAAAATTTGACTGAATAATTAATAAACTGATCAGTTTTAACAACAAAAATTATTAAATTAAATCAAAATGTATAATTAAAAACTGAACTGAAAATTGGCCGATTCAAAGTTTTCACTGTTAAACCGATCGTTCTTAAAACATTGGATTTAACAATAGTCATTTCTTAATTTCAGAAAATTTTTCAAGGGATTTGGACTTGGCATTCACATGTGTTTACAAATTAAGCCTCCTAGGGGGTGGTCGAGTTGGTGAAGTTAGGGGTATGAGGCCAAAAAGTCTTGTGTTCGAATCTCTCTACCTATACTCTCTCGATCGAGCCTGTTGTACAAGACTTGTCTAATATAGGGTACTCAATTAGCGTGATTTGCAGGCTATTGCATCAATCCAGAACTTCACTCAGTGCGTATCTAAAGAATAACGGTTGCGGGCTCCTCCTTTTTCAAAAAAAAAAAAACGTGGTTACAAATTGAGGATGAACATGAAATTGGACGTAAAAATTTCATTATAATTATCTATTACATCAATAACAGAAGTTTCTTTTGCAATTCTTTGCTTGTAACTACAGTATTCACTTCAATATTTATTACTAAATTCATACAAAAAGGAATAATCTAAATCTGTACACACTCTCTATGTATTATGATGCCTAATTTACTTCCAACCCAAAAACATTTTAAGCCTCTTTGTAATGACAGATGTTCATATGAATTAACTATTTCTGTTGCAAGAACAAGGCCTAGTTTTAGTTTTTAGGCTTCTAGCTAGTCTTCTCAACTAGAAGATGACACTAGAAAACCCTTTCTCCAGTAGCAAACAGGTTCCAGAAGATGGTTGTAATGAAATAAAGTCCTGCTGTGACTGTCAGGAATGCCTGGAAAGAACCTAGCCATTGCACAAAATAACCAGTTCCAATAGTGCTGATGATTGCTGCTAGTGTTCCGGCTGAATTTGAAATCCCTAAATCACAAGTTGTTTAAGAATTTCAAGTATCAACAGTGAGCTCTAATGATCAATCTCTAAATACTTTGTACAATAAGTCAGGACTTACCGTGGAGAAATCCTGCAAACTCGGGCGCTATGTCCTGACCAAAAACAAAATGAGTTTATGCCATGTCAGAAGCGATCCGACGGAAAAATCCGATAAGATGAACAATGAAGCTTACTTGCATATTGAGAAGAAAGCCAGCTTGGCTGAAGGAACTCAAGCTCAGGGCTATTGTGATGAAGACAGCTGCTGTAACTGGTGTTTTGGCATAGTTTAAGCAGAGCAATGATACACCAGGTCCTATGAATCCAATAGACTGCATTCATCAATATGCAACAGATTTAGTTCAGTAAGAAGAGCATTTCAATCCTCAGTAGACTAGTAATTTAACTTCAAGAATGAAAATATGTTTCTTGTCAGATTCCTGTTTTGGAAGGATTTACCTGCATGATCTTTCGGACTAATGTCAAAGAGTAGCCTTTCTTGATTAAAGAATCAGATAAAGCTCCTGCAACATAACCAGAGATTGCCATTGTCCCCCATGGGACAGCACTAAACCAAGCAGCTTGCTTCAAATTTACATTAAACACCTGCATTGACTCGTGAACGAAATTATGAAATCGACCAACGGGGAAATCATTCCTCAGAACAGAACAAACCGAGTATTTATAGCATTCGAACCTATCAGAACTGGTTTTAAAAGACCTTCCAACTTTCAATGTTAATCAATCTTCAATGTATTCAACTTCCATGAATGACTATACACCAAATGAGTAATTGCACTAACTTACCGTCTTAAAATATACAGGCATCCACGAGAGAAGAACGAAATACCCCTGTAATTCAAAGCATATAATATGTTATAATTCATTCTGAAAATCATCATTCAACAGCAAAGTAGTGTTATCTTATGCCTCCCAACTAATATAACTCACCCAATTGTTTGTTACATTAGCAAAAATAATTGCCCATGACGGTAGTTTCGACAACAGAAGATGCAATGGCGGAAGCTGCCCTTTGGCTACTGAAGAATCTGGTTTAGTTTTACCAGCTTGGATTAACAGCAGCTCTGATTTACTAACAAAAGGACTATCTCCTGGATCACTTGCAACTAAGCTTCCCCATTGTGTTATGCATAGCAGTCCGAATGACGAGAAGAGGATAAATGGTCCAGAAATGCCTATTGATGACAACATGATTGGAGTTAACAGGAAGCCTACCACATTGCCAAGATGAAATCCGCCCATTGAGATTCCAACTGCAGTTGCACGCTCATGACTTGGAACCCACCTACTCAATTATACAAACACACACACTTCACAACTTGAGGAATGTGTAATATCAGCTAAAATGCAAACCAACTGAGCTAATCTGGATCTAAGCTTAACTCGATCAGGCTAGCTAATACACAAGCAGATAACCTTGCATCACTTTGCTAAGTTTGTAGTCACAACCACTTATCATAACATGGAAAAGAAAAGATGGTGGTATTACCTTGATAAAAGGGTGTTCATGGAAGGCATAGCAACACCTTCAGCGAGTCCAAAGAAGGCACGAACGGCGAGTAGACCGACAGTGGAGTGGTTGGCAGCCACTGGAGTGAGGAGAGTGGCCAAAGACCACAAGGCCACACCCCAAGCCATCACTCTTTTCCCTCCATATTTGTCTACCAAGGCTCCCCCTACAATTGATGAGAATATGTATCCCCATAAAAAGGATGACTTTTTATGGACACACATCAACAATTTAACTAAAACTCATGAGTTTCACCTCCCGCTATTTAAAAATGCAAGTGGTAACATGAAGATAAGAAAACACAGCCTCCTAAAACATAATGGTTTCGTATTAGTTACTTTCCTTGCTAAAGTTAGAAACTTGAAATAAAAAAATTTAGCAGTTTACACGTTCTCCTCTTGTGGATTTCTTAGGCAATCTATCTCCTCCAATCCTCCAACTAAATCAAAGGGCTAATCTTGAATCTAAAACATAAAAGGAAACAAAATTTTGTCCGTTTATGGTAAAGCGAGCACCTGTTCAACATTTTTACCAATCTCAGCCTACATCTATAACGGCCTAGCTGCAGAGTCGATCACTATTAACTTATATTATATCAGGTACATGTTTGTGCTTCATCAGAAAGGAAGAATAAAAAAGGTAAAAGGAAAAGTGGGTCTTCTTTCGTCTTTCTGCTTGTGCTTCTAGTCCTCCTGATCCTATAAAATTAACAGGTTGGCAGAATCTAATTGGAGCCCACTTCTGGTGTTTTTACTTTCTTGAAGCAAAAGCAATATATGCGACAGATAAAAATATCCAATCTAAATATTAAACTAGGGCCAATTGCACCTGATAACAGGTAAGCGGCGGCGAGCCACCGCAGCCCGCTACTTTCTAGCCCGACACAGTTTAAACGCATTAATGACACCAAAAGGTAAATCAAATAATCTCAAAACATCTCTATATATGAATATATATACCTGAACTATGCCCAAAAAAGAACTAGACCAACCAAATTTGGCGGCGAGAGGGACGACGGCCACCGACATAACGACACGGTCCGCATTACACAGGCACATAACGCACGCCGTCAAAGCGACAACCTTGTACCTCTCTGGTATCCTGACGGTGTTAGCCTCTCCCACAAGCATTCCTCTCTCTATACCCTCTGCCGTGCACTTCACAACACAACCATCTCTCTTGTTTTTCACTTTCCACTGATGATGATGACGATGATCTGATACTGACCACTTGACGGATTCTGTTTCTGGGTTTGGTCTCTTTGCCTCCAACCTCAACTGGGTACTTCTCCTAAATTGGACCAAGTTTGAGTGTGAGTTTAACAAACCACAAGAGCTTGGTGTTGTCGAGGAATGAAGCAGAGATTTTGCAGCCATAATGTGAGAGAAACCTGAGAAGCTCTGCGTTAATGGAGCAAGAGCAACTACACTTCCAATGATACGTTAAAATATCGACGAAAAGCGAAGCTTTAGGAGTCGTTTATGGCCTGTGGTTGGTGAGAACTGCGAGAGAGGAAGAGTAGAGAGGAGAAGGCTACTAGCTAACACTTTTGACATTTATTTGCATCACCAACTTTGATTTATTAAGACAAATTAATAAAAACATGTCACTATATATATATATATATATCATGTATTTTGAATACATTATTTAATAAATATAAAATAACAATAATAAATTATTTCGTAATTTTTATTTATATTAAATTAAATTAATTTTCAAATTGATCAATTAGAATTACCATTAAAATTGATAAAAATTTTACAATTGATATGGTAATAACCCTATTTAATACAATAATTCAAAGTCAAGTTCTTATATAAATATTAAAAAGAAAAGTTGTAACTAATTTAAAATGAAAATTTAGTTATAAAACAAATTTACAATAAATTAAATTCAAATAATTCAACATTTTCCAGAATTAAAATATTTTTGAAAATTCGAATTAAAGATAACAATATTTAATAATTGAAATATATCTCAGATTTTCATATAAAAAGTTGGAATTAAAGATAAAAGATATTTATTAATTGAAAATGTAATCATTCGTTAAGTGCATATATTATTATCACTGTTTTAAAAACTAGACGAAAGTTAAAATAGTAAGAGAAGAGTTTTAAGGCTTAATATGTTCAGTTGGTATTAAACTGTTATGAAACTTGCTAAAGATTAAATAAAATTAAAAATTTTAAAATATAACTGAAAGATATTATTCTTACCTATAATAGTTTAAAGTTTAATTGAAAGAAGAGATTAATAAATTAAAATTAATTAATTTGATGAAATTTTTAAAACTAAACTGAAAAGTTAGACGATTCAAGAATTTTACGATTTAACCGGCCACCAAACTGGTTAAAATTTTTTAATCAATGATTATTAGAGATTTTCAAGTAATTAAAACAAAATTAGTAATTTTGGAAGTGAAATGACATTAATTTGTAATACTGCCCATTTGTTAATTAGTTTTATGAGGCCAACTTAATTGGTTTTATATATTCACTAACGCATCCCTTCAAGTGAAAGCCCTTTAAGTTTGAAACTTGATAAGCTCATTTTACCTTGTGCTGAATAATAGTGAGTCGTAGGATTTAAACTCACGACTGTTTCGTCATTGAGGCTCTGATACCATGTCAAATGATCGTTCACTTAATATGATATCAGAGCAAGTTTGATCCGAATTATTAATTTCTCGTTGTCTTTTTAGACGTCCAGTCCCAGCGACCCGGTCGGGTTATCACTACGTTTATTTCAAGTGACAATTAGATGTTCAGTTCTAGTTGTACTTGAGGGGGAGTGTTAGAGTATCTTATATTAATTAAATATAAAAATATTAAAAGGTTTATAAATAGTAAGGGTCCACTATCTAAATGACTAGTTATAGTTATTTTAATGATGATTAATTCAAGTTCAATTCTTATTAATGGACTCTACATTTTACATATATTAAAAATTCTAATATCATGGACATCTCTATTTAAGAGGGTGAGAGCCTAACCGGTATTATCTAACTTGTGGTGGTGGCCAGCCACCATTTCCTCGGTCAACCGCCACCGGATCTTACTCCCATCATCTTGAAGCTTTACTTAATGCCTGGACTCTTTAATCGATTTTAAAATGACTAAACAATAATATCCTTATTTTGCGTGATATAATTAATATTTAAACTTTATAATTTAACGTTCACACGATTTGCATGTACTTATTTACGTAAATCCTAAGTCAACTCAACAAATGGTCTTGGAATTGGAAAAGATCATAATAGGACTTGAGAAATAGCCTCTCGACTGGTTATCACTAAAGTTATGTATTATTAGACTTTTTCAAATTTTGCATTTAAGTGAATTTTTACTAAGCTATTGTTGTTGTATTTAACTCATTAAGTAATTTACTTATAATTTATATAGTATTATAAATACTACTTTAATGAAGATTATTTAGGACTGTCAATAACTAGGTCAGGATAGGTCAACTCGTGGCCCTTGACAAGTCAGAGGCAAGTCGGACCAACCCAATCTATCTTATTTTTTAAAAAGAAAATGTCAAAAATGATGTCATTTTAAAGTAATGGTCGGCCCAATTAGGCCGACCACTTTTAACTTGTGACTCGCTCATGACCTGGTTAATCCGGGCCGAACCAAAAGTTACATCTCTAACTTTATTACTTTGATTCATTAAATAACTTATTGAATAATGCGTAATTTATGAATTATTATGGTCAACGATTGCGTACTTGAAAGGTATTGAACTATTGATTGTAGATTTGGTTTCAACAAAATTATAAGAAATGTAATACATAAAGAATAAGATGGATTAGACATGATTATGGTAACTTAAAAGTCTAATCACCATGGAAAGCAACAACATTTTTTCCACTTCATCCATGACCAAAGATACGAAGTTTGGTAATGAGTGAAGTAAGCATGAGCTTGACTCAAAATTATATGTTCGTATTTGGACTTGGCTCGAAAATTGATTATGTCTTAAGCTCCAAGCACGAGCCTAAACTCAATCAAGATCGGATTTTAAACAGACTCAATCAAATCCTAATTAAATTGATTATATTTTTATTTTAAAAAATTAAAAACAACATTATTGTATTTAAAATTTTTAAATTTTAGACCGAGCTGAATTAAACTCAAAATCCAAATTTATATAAAAAAAAAAACTTAAACCCGGCCACCTCAAGTCGGACCTATTAACTTTGAGTTGGATCGGGACAAGTTTTGCTATTCCTACCAAAGGTGATGTTTAGAACAAATGGTTACTCCTCATTTCCCACCTACCCAATCCATGGATATTACAATCCACCAAACACAATGGCCCAATTGCCTCGTTTTCTTCCTCTTTAGTTTCACCTAATTTTTGGTCTATGTATCCCATCACTCCAAAGTCAAAATCAAGTCCTTAAATGGGAAAAGGGACATTTTGGATCTGAAGATTTTTACACAAATATTTAATATTTAATAGTGGTTAGAAAAAACCATAATTTTATAAAAATTGTTTTATTTGAATTTTAAATTAATGAAACCCTAAATTTTTTTTAGACTTCATTATAATTTTTTTAATTTTTTAGTGGATTTCCTTTCCTTTTTAGTACTAATTTAGGTATTTCATCCCCAAGTCTTACTAAAAATGTTAAAAATATTTGGGCACAGACCAAAGATTAAAATTATGTCAATTTAAATTTTAAATAAAATAGATTTTACAATGTTAGAATTCTTTTTTAACGTTACTAAATAATATAATTTAATTTAAAATTTTATAAATACTTTGTTTTTTTTGAACGAAAGAACCCGCAGTCGTTATTATTTAGATACGTACTGGACAAATTTTCGGATTGACGCAATAGCCTGCAAATCACACCAACCAAATTAAACACTTTGCCGCAATTCTAGTTTAGTCCAACTCAAAATCAACGGGTCATATTCAGGTTGTTCGAGTTTCTAATCGAGTTCAGGCTTGGAGTACTAGCTCAAGGCTCGGGTCAAACAGTTCGAACTCACTCTCCAAAATAATGTCGTCTTGATTTAACTTTCTAAAATAACATCATTTTATCTTGATTTTTTTTATTTAACTGGACTTTGGATTAGACTCGTATCACCAATTTATGGGGTTGATCTACGGGATCATTGGTCTTGAGTTTGGTCAAAAATTTTAAAGTTTGATAACAATATTAGAATCGTAAATTAACCTTTTAAGTTTAAGGTATTTTTGGTTGATTTGGATGAACCAGAACCTTTTTCTGAAACAATGATTGCAACTACAGGCACAATTCTATTCAGAATGAGCCCAAAAATAAGGAATAAAGGCTATAGAGTCAAGATCATCCAAGTTCAACAACAGCAACTTGGGCTTTACTTGGATGAAAACCACAATAGAAGTTTTTGGATCTTTCTTTCGTGATTTTTTTTCCACTTTTATTTATAATTTTTGACGAGTAAGGTTTAGTTTGAAAAAACAATAGTGGTTGATAACTTGCTGAAATCAACTTACTAAAATGATAAGTACTTATTCTCAATAAGTATTTATGTATTTGTGATTACTGTTTTGGTAACTGTTGAAACGTGAAAATAAGTATTTGGTAAGTACAGTTGCGATTGTCGAAAAAAGATAAAATGACTAAAAAACTCATTGATTTAATAAACTATTAATTGGTGTATGAAAAATTAAAAAATATTATTAGTCATATAAATTTAAAATTTAAAATGATAACATATTAAATTAAAATAAGAAAAATAAAATAAAATAAATTTAGTAAATAAAATATTTCATAAAATATATTATTAATCATATAAATTTAAAATTATAAATAATAAAATATTAAATTAAAATAAGAAAAATATAAATAAAATAAAATTTGTAAATAAAATAGTTCATAAAATATATATTATTAGTCATATAAATTCAAATCATAAATAAGAAAATATTAAATTAAAATCTTTCTATTAGTTGAAGGTATAATGGAAAATAATAATTATCCGAAGGTTATTAATGAAAAGTAGAATTTTTATCGCAGAAACACTTTCATACCGCAACCCTCTTTCTACTTATCAATTTCTGCAGTGACACCTCATTTTCTTCCAACCTCCGTTGGTTCGCTTGCAGATCTAAATATGTGATTGCGTTTGGAAACTGCGGTGGATAAATACTTATCCCTACCACACCGCAGATCCAAACACAATCCAAGTATTTATTTAGTTTCGTTCATTATGAATAGATATTGCATTGGGTCAAGACAGGTTTGGATTTGCCCAAGCTCGAGTCTTCAAACTTAGACTATGCCTAACGCCAGATTGTATTTGAGGCACACTACTTGAGCCCGAACTCGATTGATCAAACTCCGAACTTGATTTTAATATTTTTATAAAATTTTAAAAATGTCGTTTTTATTTAAAACTTTCAGGCTTCAACTTAGACTAAAAAACTCGAACTCAAACTTGATTTGAAGCCCGATAATTAAAAACTTAGCTCGAGCGCGATTTAAAGTCTAATCAATTCGAGTTAAACCTATTGATTTCAGGTTGGACGAAACTCGGGTCCTAATATCATGCCTAATTATGAATCTTCTATAACAACAGGCTTCTAAAATTTAGTTTGGATTCAATTTAATCTAATATAAAAATTAATAAATCAAAATCAATTTGATCAAATTTAAGATTTTCAATTTTAATTAATCATAACAAATTAATCAGGTTTAGACTAGGTCAAACCTATGGATTAAAAATTAAAAATTAGGTTTGACTAAACTCCGACTCTTGTTTGGATTCGAAAACTTTTTGGTTTGAGTTCAACTTAAACTCAAACTTTAAGATGTTCGAACTCATTGTGATTGGTTACAATTTTGATTAAAACATTCCCCCCAGGAGAGCCTATTTGAAGTGTATATTTTTCTTTTTCATACATCTAATCCTTTGTAAACCTTACAACCCTATATCCTTAGTAAACAAGTTCATGAGCCTCTCCACTTTACAAATATTGAAAGAGAAAGGCAAAGACCATCTTTTTCATTTTCTCATTATTTCACCTTCAAAAGTCAAAATTTACCAATGCACATTAACATGAAACTATTAGCCTAAGCCAACTTTTATTTAGGGTTGACATCTCGACCGAACCTTTTAGATCAGGTTTCAGTTCGAACTTTATTTTTTAAATTTTATCAAAACAACGTCATTTTATTTCATAAATAATTTTTTTTAATTAAAACGATTCAATTTTACTTGAAATTATGTAATAAAAAGTTAAATTTAGCTCGAAGTGTCCTAATTCGACCCTATTTTTTTATTGTAGATAAGATAAAGTGACGATCTTATAAGTTACTATTACCACACACGATAGATACGTAGGGATAATTGGAAAATCCCAACAAAGTATGCTTGGAAATAGTGTTCTCTCCTTTTACCCGAAATTCTCTTTTCTTGGGATTCCTTCACTCTCCATGAATGATTACATTAGGTTTCTCAAAGGATTATACTAATCATGACCATCTTAGACTCTTACCTAAGAGAAATTATGATACATAAAATACAACTAAATCCTATCTCATTACTTGAATTTGAACTATTAGTTCGTTAAATAACTTATTCGAAACATATAATTTACGAGTTTACATAACACATAAGAAATAATAGTTACAATCCCGATATAAAAATGAAACTCTTTATAAAAGGTAAAATGTGAATCAAAAACTTGATTAGTCCAAAATTAGAGCTCAGATCTTTTGTATCTGTTATTCTATTTCAATTATTTAGCAAAAACAAGATTAAAATAGCTCTAATGCCTCAAAATTGGGGCTCTCTTTAAATTCTAGTATCATTTTATATTTTTTTATGAACATGGATGATGAGAAAATTAAAAAAAAAAGGTGAGTCCTGAATAATATGTGCTAGCTGTATTCCCTCTTGTGTAGGGTAAAAGAGGTCTCAAGTCAAGTAGCTTGTC